>VYZR01050403.1:14376-32505 GCA_013400675.1 Oxylabes madagascariensis | reverse complement strand
CCAAACCCATTCTTTTCAGGAGACTGCAAGTTAATTAATGACCACAGAACTGGTACAGCTATTAGTTTTAAAACTGGTTAGGTACCTGGACAATTACAAACTAATATTAGGAGATCCCGTTGCAGAAATGAAGGGTAGCAAAACCAACCATGCCTAGTGGTCTTGGTGGCCCTTTGGGGTTTACAGATGCTGCACCAGCAGGAATGCTAAAGCCAGGAGAGTGCATTGTAAAAGTAGATGCTGTCATCATCTCTGGGTGTGCCTTGGCTGTGGTTGGCGTGCAGTGAGGCATTGTTAGCTAACACCATCCAGCTAACTCATTCCACATCACTAAGGCTCTGATTTTTTTTGTACCTTCATGTACCACTTCCCGTGCTGGCCATGGATGGGGCAGGACACCCTAAGGAACAAGGGACTGATCTGGTCCACCTGTTTTTTTTCCCTTCCCCAGTCACGAGTTTTAAAATACTGTCTCTGCTTAAGCCAAAGCTTCTGCATCTGTGGTAGACAATCATCAGGGGCAGGAAGTCCTAAAAATTACCCCTGGAAAGAGGAGGGGAATCAGACCCTAAAAGGCCAAAATCCCATGTTCCAGTGGCATAAGTGAGTCCTTGATAGGACACAGAGTATAGAGGAAGGAGGAGGTGGTAGGTGAGGGGCCGAGTGCTCACTGTCATTGGACGCTGAGGGACATACACTGGCTCAGTCTCTCCAAATCAGGAAAACATCCCAACACCTTTTGTCAGAGCTAATTTTGAGAGAAGGTGTTCACAAGCATTAATTACCATTAACAAGCTCTACTTAAAATCCAACATGCCAGAGACCACTGAAGAGTGGGAAGCTCAGCATTATCACTGCCTCCTCATCTTATTCTCTGACTTTTCTTCTTTTAAGCCTTTCTTAATAGTTTCATTTAGCAATGCCATTATTCAAACTACTATTCCTCTTTGTTTTTGTTTCTTCTTTTGCCAAGTCCATGTAGTTTGCCATATGTTTGGTTAAAGTAAAAATCAGACTTACCAAAGTTTGTAAAATGCCAGCAGCCCCATGATGAGCAAAGTCATACTCTTACAAAGCACTGTTGCAAAAGATGGACGGCAAAACATTTTTAGCAAGGAAACAGATTTCAGTTTCAACTGCTGGGGGTTATTACACCTAACAGTAAGTAAAGCCATTCATTTTAAGACTTTGGAAGTGACAATGACCGTGCCTGTCTTTTCAAGCATGACCGTTACCAGCTTTAGACTTTTCTTAAATTTCCTGGCATTATTTCTTCATTTGTGTTGCACGCTGAACATTTTATAATGGCATTGGAAAACAATTTAAATGTGATAATTTTTAAAATAAAAATGTAGACTATTGAATATTGTGCATAAAATATTTTTTTCTGTCTAAAATGTCAATATTTTTAACCTGAAATAAACCTTGTAACAAATTCATGTATTCTGGGCAGTGGAAATTATTTCCGTTAACTCTCTTCTGCATATCATCAATTTGCTTTTTACTCATGTTTCTCCTACTGTCGCTGTAAGCTTACTTGTTGTTTTTTCTTTCCTTTTCTTCATGCTGTCGTTTAGAGCCCTACAGAGAGACAAGTATGGGAGTAAAGCTAAACATTGCATATCAAATGTAATTTTTTTTAGTTGACTTTTATTGCATCACATATAGATGATGTAGTTAATAAAGGAGATTAGCCTCACAGTTTTGAAATCGAAAGACCATGAATAGACATATGTATATATATGTGTATGCGTGTGTATGTATGTATATATATATGTATGTGTACATATATATATAGATGAGTTTAGATGATGCTTTCTTTGTTTATTTCTCATTTTTGTGGTATTGTTTACCAAGCATAGTTTCTCATTTAGTTGTGTATGCTTTTTTTTTTTTTTTAACTTCATGTTTTTATTTGCGAGGTCATGGTATTTTTATATGGCGCGTTTCATTGCAGCCCCCACTCTGTTCTCACCTGCAATGCCTCCCATTTTATTTCTGCACCAAACCCCAGATCTATGCATTGGCAGCAGGAGCACAGTGCTCAGTGCCTCAATGCATGTTACTCAACGTAACCATCAAACAGATGCTGTTGTACCTGTCACCCATTACATACGGCCCTCCCCCAAAAATGCTCACTTTTCATTTCTCCCCAAGCATCGTGACTCGGTTGGAGAGCATTCACCGTGAAAATCAACGGCTTTGCTCTATGTCTGTGATGGCTAGTTGGTTTTTTGGCATAGCTCCCTCATTTGCTGGGAAATCCAGGATACAGCAGCACCCTCTAAGCTTCAGAAACCTAAAAGGTGACCGACACATTTGGGGCATTTCACTCAAAAGCAAGAAGAAGGCTTCAGTAGCGCTTTTCAGCCCTTGACATACAGCAACTACTCCATCGCAGATATAGACTGAATCCTGTATTTTCAGAAGGTACACATGCCATGTACTAAGCATGGTATGAGCAACTGTTCATCTGAAATTGTCAGTTTAATAGCTTCTCTGATCCACTGTGCCTTGCTGGGAGTTGCATGCCAGTTTTGGCAATGCCTGAAGCCCTTAGCTGAGAGGTCAATAAGTTATTTCATGTATCCCCATGCCTGCTCTCCTTCCAAAGAGACCAGTGATCCCAAAAAAGAAAGCGTGGTGCCTTAACTGCTGGGCCTGATTTTCTTCTCCCTTGCCCTCTCATGCTGGCATTGCTCTCAAAGCACTCCCTGCCATCTCCCGCAGTGCTTTGGGAAAGAGCTGAACTCCAGCCTTACATTGTCAGCATCGAGACACCTATGGAGATGCAATAGGCAGTTAGAGCAGGGACAACCCAAGACCCTGCTACTCCTCTCAAGTTCCCATGAGCCTGTCATACCATGGCAGTGATTGTACTTGCTGTACCCTCTGCTGAACCCACTGCTTTAACTTTGCAGGTGGAACAGGAGCTATTTCTAAAGGCTTCACAAGACCTTAGAACAGCTGCCTCCAACATCAATTGTATTAGAAAATCCCCACCTGGCCAGTGTGGAGTAAATAATTTTGGTTATGCCCTTAAGCCAGAAGAGGTAGGGCATTTAGCCTTGTTCCAGAAAATCATGAGCCAGGAAGCACTTTGTGCCTCCCCCTTGCTACTCCCTGAATCCTGCCATTCAGTCCTTATGTCTTTATTTATCCTGACAGCCTGTCCAGCGAAAGGGAGAGCAGACTTCTTTTCACTCTAGGAAGGATACACTCCCAAACAAAGTTTGGTAGTGATTAGCCTGGGCTGCAAATACTTTTCCCTCAGCTGAGTGGAATTTCCCCCTTCCTCCAAAGCTCCTAGAGCCAGGGCAGTTGGGACCAGCCCAGAGTCATGAATTTTTCAGCTCCCCGAGAAATACATAGAGCACAAGAGCTGTAGGAGAATGCTGGCCAGGAGAGGTTATTCTTCCGGCTGGATGTTACCACATCAAGTCACACACTTGACAGTGCTTTCCATTTTTTGGTGGGAAGCCCTTGACCGCCAGCTGGTTAGATGGAGCTGCGCCCTCCTATTTTGGCCGTGACGCTCTCCTTGCTGCCCAGCCCCAGCAGCCGCGGCAGCCTAGGAAGGGGGTTTGAGTGTGCACATCCCGCATGAGTGTCCTGTTTGTACAAGTCACCCTCTCTTGTGTAATGTTTTTCAGAGGGGCTTCTGAACAATGCCAGGGATACAAGTGTCACGGATACTCTACCACTGAATGGTAATCACGGCAACAGCTACAGCATCGCCAGCGGCGAGTACCTCAGCAACTGCGTGCAAATCCTTGACCGCGGGTACAACCACACGGAGAACGCCCTCGAGAAAAAGATCCTGAAGGAACTCACCTCCAACTACATCCCTTCCTACCTGAACAACCATGAGCGCTCCAGTGAGCAGAGCCGCAACTTGATGAACAAACTCGTCAACAGCGTGGGCGGTGGGAGCGAGGACGATGCCATCGTGCTGGATGACGCCACCTCCTTCACCCACGAGGAGAGCCTGGGCCTGGAGCTCATCCACGAGGAGTCGGATGCCCCACTGCTGCCTCCACGGGTGTACTCGGCGGACAACCACCAGCCCCACCTCTACAGTCGGCGTCGCATCCCGCAAGACAACAGCGAGAGCTTTTTCCCTTTGCTGACCAACGAGCACACGGACGACCTGCAGTCGCCCAACAGGGATTCTCTCTACACCAGTATGCCCGCGCTGGCTGGCATGCCCATGACGGAAAGCGTCACAGCCAGCACCCAGACCGATCCTCCACCAGCGAAAAGTGGCGGTGGCGATGCCGACGATGTTTACTACAAAAGCATGCCCAATCTTGGCTCCAGGAACCACGTCCATCAGCTACACACTTACTACCAGCTAGGTCGAGGCAGCAGCGACGGTTTTATAGTCCCGC
Organism: Oxylabes madagascariensis; assembly: GCA_013400675.1. Taxonomy (NCBI): domain Eukaryota; kingdom Metazoa; phylum Chordata; class Aves; order Passeriformes; family Timaliidae; genus Oxylabes; species Oxylabes madagascariensis. The sequence continues at coordinate 28,114 of VYZR01050403.1, read as the reverse complement.
CAAACAAAGAGGGAACCTCCCCGGACGGCAATGCAAAAGGACCCGCTCACTTGGTCACTAGTCTATAGAAGATTCAGCAAAAACTAAACAAAGAGACAACTAAAAGCCTCTCCGAAACGCTCGGTTTACTATTCTGAGTTAATCCAAACAGTGGTAATATTGTGTGTACTCCTAAATCTTCATGCTGTTCAAAAGGAAATTCTCAGACTTTTTTTACTGGAATTTTTAGGCCAGCCCGGAGAGGACAGTAACTGCTGTGCCCCCCTTATCTTCCCATCCTTCTTCCCTCCAGACAGACTTCATTATGTTAATGAAAGAGATAGATAACGGCACACTTCGTGGCCTTCTCAAGTTATGCCGTGTTTGTTTAAACAATCCTTGATGCTGTGTTGCTCTTAATACCGAGGACCTGATTTACGAGGGAAAAAAAAATTAAAAGGCCAAAAATGTGCATTTGAAACTAGTAGCAATGACGCATCTAGGTGGGAGCGCTGCGTAAAACAAGCTAGCAAAACTCTTTCTTACCAATCCAGATCACATCATGGGTTATGGTCACTCACAACTTGGTTTCACTGCAGCGCCCTTTGCTGTGGGAGCAAACAAAACGTAAACAAATTTAATGAGACGGAAGGGAATCCTAGAATCCTGTGCTAAAGGCATATTTTACATTTTGCTGTATTAACGGATGATAAAAACTAATGGCAGAAAAAGAGAAGCGAACAATTTCTATGTAATGTACAGATACTAGCATTGCACATATAGTCTGCTTTCTGTTCCTCCAGAACTTGCGTCCCTGTTAATGTAGTGGAAAAAAAAATAAGAACTTTTTTCTGTTGTGCTGGTCTTGTAAGTTTGTCTACCAGTAGGAGCAAGGTTTTTCATAACTCTTTTATTTTCAATTTTGTTTTGCCTCTTCCACTGCTCCTTCCCTCTGCCCCTTTCCCATCCCAGTAAAAAAAGTCACTGGGCAAAAAAACCCCCCAAACATCACTTTCTAAGGACCATTTTTAATAACACCATCACCATTTCCTTTCAGCCAAGGCAATCTTTTAATTTCCTCGCTGTATAACCTTTTTCAGCCGGCATGTTGCCAGCAGACCTTTTGGCAGACTAGAGCAGGGCAAACTTCCTCATTGTCAGTGCACAACCAATCGTGACGATAATCCTGTGAAGCATCTCTGGCGAACAGCCCCTCAGCCAGGCCCTCAGGTCACATCCAGGGACTGAGAGGGGGTTTTGTAGTCGTAGTTGGGGTTCTACAGGAGACGGCCATTTCCCTGGAGGAGCAAAGGGCCTTCTCGGCTCAGTCTGGTCCCTGGTTTAGGCACTTGTACTGCAGTGGTTAAGAAGAAAATAGATTGACGCGTAGTGAGCTAAAAAGTACTTTGCAGTGATTTTTAATTAAAAAAAAAAAAGTCCTCTGTTCATTATTTTTCCTAACAGGAAATTTATTTATTTGACCGGATTTTTAAGTAACATAGGCTTTCTGGAGGTAAATTAGCAGCACGGAGTATGAATTCTTCTTCTTTTTTTTTTTTTTTTTTNTTAATAAAAAAGGGTTTTTTGGGGGAAAATTTGGACCCGGGGTTTTGATTTTTTTTTTTTTTTTTTTTTTTTTTTTTTTTTTTAATTTATGATCCATTTTGTACGGTCTCAACAGTTGAATGACCTCATTACTAATATTTGTTGTAAAAGTGAAGCTTGTTTGCCAACCAATAAACAACTGATCACGATTTAGAAGATACTGTATGTATGTACTGTACAATTAATCTCTTTTTTTGTCGTTGTTGTTCCTCTCTCCATTAATGTCTTCAGTATGAGATTCCACTCCTTTACGGCATGGGTGAGCAATGCTGAAGAAAGGAGGCCTCAGCTGAGAAATTTAAGCACAAAGGTTATGCAGCTGTGGCTGACTAGAAATATCAGGCTGGTGGTACTTGTTTAGGGGCAGAAAAACACCGGTTGACATTTGTTGCAGGTGATTCTAGGTCGGTTTTGTGCCTACTGTATAAAGTAGCCAACGACACGTGGATGATTTGAGTATAGTGTTTCACGTGTCGTATCTTTTAATCATTGTAATTTTTTTTTTCTTATTTTGTTTCTTTTTTTTTTTTTAATTTGGGTTTTCTGAGATTAAAAACTGCTGGTAGCATGTCAAAGAGTAAAACAAGTCCCCGTTAGGCCTTCTCGGTCGTTGTTTGCTGTCTCTTTATTTTCCTGCTCCGGGCATATGCCAAGCACCCTCACCATCCTTGGCCACATCGTCCTTCCCGCCGCACCTCTGCCAGTGTCCCACTGGCACTTTGCTGCTCTCCTCCGGCCTCCCCCTTCAAATCCCTTGGGTGCAATCAGGAGTACAGAAAGCCACAAAATAGACTGGAAAGGTTGACAGGGAAAATAACCACCTCTCTATGTGATTGGTAATGAATTTTCAGTGATTTTTTGCAAAGCCCTCCCATGGCCTAGGGGGCTTAGGGGCTGGGTGCTGCCTCCATCTACACTGTGCCTATCCAAGTCCTGTCATGCTGGGTTAAAAGCCAGAAGACTCGGAGCAGGTGGGAGAGGCACATGCTAAACAAGATATTCCCAGTGCTGTAGGATAAATGCAGCAGCAGCAGCAGATCAGTGGAGCAGTTCTTCTCCATCCCGGGGTTGTCCTCACATTGGGGCAGTGCTGTTCGGTGCCTCTCAGCAGACTCCTGTTGGGCAAGAGAACCGGGGGGGGTGGTATTTGGTGGTATTCATGGCCTACAAAAGAGTCTGGTTCGAGTCACCTGAGTCCTTCCTGCAGCCACTCTGGCCAAAATGTATTGGGGAAGAAACTCCATGTGGGACCAAGCACTGATCACAGCACTGCCTCTTGCCGGGTCTAGGTTTTGGCAAAGGAGCATTTCCCATTGGAATATTAGGGAATCACCTGACTTCATAGCAGAGCAGCCACTGGCCAGCCAGGTTGTGCTCTTGCTCTTGATGCTGCCTCCCTGTTTCATTTTATTTTCCATACCAGCAGCGATCGAAGTAGATAGTACATGGTGAATCCACTCTTGCAGGTACAGCAGGTGATTCACACCCATGTGGTCACACCAATCCATGCAGCAGCCCAAGAGAGGCTACTGAGACTTTAAATAACTGAGGTACCTCTTACGTTGGGGAAAGTAAAAACTCTTTTACTGTATTAGACTCAAAAAGTAGTTTTTCAGGGGTATGGTGAAATTGAGTTTGTGCCGAGAGTGAGATATGCCCTAGGAAATATCACCATGGTAAAGTGGGAGGCAGGTGATGAACAAGGCATTTACTGGTGTTTCTAAAACTCTGCAAGAACAAACCAGTGGTGGATTTGCCATGGGATGGTTTTGTCCTACTGAAAAATCTTTAACTTTTACTACAAATGGTCATTCTTCCCCAGCCCTTTTATGTATTTCAGGTTAATCAGTGTGCAGGCTGTTTATCTCCTCTTCTCTATCCCTTCTCTTTGCCAGCCTACCCATGCCTATTAGTACTTGGATTGCAAAAAAATGCTGTTTATTTTCAAGCTGATTATTTCTGTTCCCCAGGCTGTTCTGACATCACAGGATTCACTGTTGGTGCTTCTTATGGCTTAGGAAACAGCTGAATCACAAAATAGGGGGGAAATACATATTCTTAATTTTATTAAGCCAAAAATGGCTTAAGACTGTAATATAGTGGGGGTGTTTTATAAAGGGGAGCAGGACACAGATTATTTATGGTATTTTTTTCCCCTTGAGAACAGATTTTGTTGTGTCACTTGATTATGGGCAGGGTGAAGGTTGGTGCTTGTTGATGAGTAGCTCACTATATACAATTCTTATGTGACTGGCAACAGTCTTCTGTGCAGACTGCAGCTTGTGAAAATCAACTCACTCTTAAGTCCTTGGTGCCTACAATGCTCCTGGGGTATGAGGGAGAGCCGGAAAACTTCTAAGCATTTCTTAATGCTGAGCCAAGGCAAGAATGTGAGAAAAAAGCTTGATGAAAATGTAGCAGTGATTATGGTGGTAAACCCATACTCATGCTTAGAGCACATAACTGTGTAGGCTGGGTTGAAGGGGGGATAATCAGCCCTGTACTTGAGGAATCTTTTCTAGAGCTCCATTTAACAAAACAAAGCAAAGCAAACCAAACCAGATTTGCCTTATATGGAGAAGGTTAAAGCTTTGTCATTCAACTGCAACAAGCATCCCACTTTCAGGTGAAAGCAGACAAAATAGAGGCTAACAGGTAGTGCTTGATCTGATGAGAACATCAACTGATACACAGACCATTTTCTGAGACACAGGGCCACCTTTGGGAAGCATGAGCTGCCAGGCATGTTTGGAGTGAGGTTTGTTAATGTTGATCCATTGATTAAATTGTCCCTTCAGAAAGCCTTTCTTGCAGGTGGGAAGAGGGGGATGGAGAAGTGCAAGTGCTTTGCATTTTCCTGAAAATCATCTTAGGATGCTTTGCAAGTTATGAATCCCTTTTTACACTCACTCCTAATTTGTGCAGGATTGGGTTATTTTTCCTGTGAAATCCCATTGCAGACCACCCCATAAGGAGTTGACACATCAGCTTACTGTTTAAGGACACTTTGACTACAGCAGGCAATTCCCACCCATTTTCTGCAAGAGCCGAAGAGACTGTAAGATCTCCCCGAAATGTGAAGGAGAAATACAAAGCAAAAGACAAGCCAAGAAAGACCATGTAGGCTGGAGGGTTGCTGGGAATGGGGGGTATTAATCACAGTTTTGGAGGCGCTGTGTGGGCAGTATTGCTTACCGTGGCCCTGTTCATTTCTGCCTGTTGATTGCTTTTAATTCCTTGACGTCTGTAGTTGTTTACCAATCTTTTTCCTTCCTCCCTTGCCCCAGGTAATAAACTGTGAGATACCTCAGAGGGCCAGGGTAAACAGTGGTGATGGGGGGAGGCACTGAGCTCCTGGGAGTCCTTTTGTGTCCCTATTGCCTACATCCCCCTTCCCTGACCACCTGGCCTATCTGTCACACTCCCATGTGCCCTTGATCTCACTAGGATGTGAAGAATGACCCTGCAGAATTGCCTAGCCAACAGGGATAGAAAGACAGCTCATCTTATTAAAGAGCACAGGCTTGGTCATCTGTCACACCCTGATCTCCTCCTTACCTTTCGAAAGAAAAATACTTTAGCTATCTGCTGCATTCAGCTACACTCTATGCAAATTTTATTTAATGAATATTTTACGTTTTAAATAGTCTGGGCTCATGAACATTATATAAATGTCATGTTGTTGCAGGCTTTCTGGTAACGGCAGGGAGGACATCCTGCAGTGTAAAGCGGAAGCCAGATAAAATCTGGGATTAGTGCTCCCAGGGAAGGCAGCCACGGATTGTTCGGTGACTGTCCTCGGTGGGGGCATTAGCAGTGCAGTCAGGGGAGGGCACTGCAGTACTCCTGGGAGGCAGCAGCACTCCTCTTTCTGGACTGAGGGACATTTCCTTCAGTGCAGGTAGCTGGCTTAGGGCCAGTTTTGCTCTTCCAAAGGCTTTGGCTAGCCCTGGGGATGCATGGATCATACACCAGATCATTTATCATCCCAGTTCAGAAGAGGCAGTCTGTTTAAAGCTGAAATATTGAGACTAGCCAGGATAGCTTGGAAATCTTTCTTTTTCACATCAAAATAGCATTTTACAGGTGCTTACTGTTATATTGTATTCAGTATGCCAGACAGATGGTGATAGTCTTCCTTCAGGAAAGTGCCAAAAACAAAAACAACAAAAAAATTCATCCTAAGTATTTCCTATCTTTTAATTTCTTTACCCTCCACATAGTTTCTTTTCTTATATTTCTACTCCCTAAATACACTGTACACATGTAAAAACCCAAGTTAAAACCTCAATAAATAAACAAAAACTATTGGTATACAGAGCAATTATTATGTGTTGGAAGCAAACGCTTGGTATCTTAGCAGTGCTGCTTAAAACCCCAGCAACTTTGAAGACACAAACATAGCTGGTGTACAACCTCCTCAGCTGGTGTGATGGCAGTATTTGTACAGATGACCAAATATCTCAGACTGCTGCATACAATGGACTGCATCTTGTGTTACAGCTTTGGAAAGGTTATATCCAGCAGAAGGGTGCTTGATGGGTAAATTATGGCAATAATAAAACTGTTTTCAGCCTGTCTTCTCCTACTCCTCTTTGGAGGCATCTCAGGCAGTTAAATTTGGGTCCCTGTGGCAGAAAACCTCACTCCAGACACGAGCCCTGCAGCCTTTGAGTCTCACCAGCAGCAAAGGCTTCGCCTTTCAGTGGGCACGAGTCTCTGGTAATATCCACGGAAAAATGGATTTGGAGGATGAGTGTTGAAAACCAAGGAGTCAGCAAACTGGGTGGAAGATGTCTGGGTATTCCACTTGGGAAGCAGTACTGTGCCCCAAGCATCTCTGAGGACTTGGTTGCACAAAAGCTGCAGGGGGGTGTGGGAAAATGGACTTTGGGTCAGGGGGAATTAAAAGAAAAAGCCCCTAATTTCTGGCAAGGCTTTGTCCTCTGGCTGAAATATGCCAAAAAGAGTTTCTTAGGTGCTTTCTGTAGGCAGCTGGAGAGAAGTGCAAGGTCATGGGGAATTAGAACCCTGTGTGATGGGAGGCATATTTGAGGCAAGCTAAAGCTTTGCTGTGGCTATCAGGTGCCTGCTCTGGCCAGCCCCTGGTTTCCCCACATTAAAAAAAATAAAAAAAAAAGATACGTTTTAATGGTTTGCCACAAAGCAGCCTTTTGGTTTGGGTTTGGGGTTTTTTGAGAGTGTTCCTTCTTGATAAATAGAAGAGGATTTTTTTTTAGTGCAAGGACCTCAGCTCTGCCCTTTGGTGACCTCCCCCTCACCCACTTCTTGCTTGCTTATTCAAACTTAGAGATAAAAGTCCTCATTGCTTAAGCTGCTGTTGGTATCAGCCAGGAAGAGTGCTACATATTAAACAGGTGGGATTTTTGATTTTCTTTATTCTTTACACACTGTGCACCCAGGCATTTTCCACTGCTGACAGTTTGTACTGCAATGCAAAGCAGCCCACTGAGCTAACAGCAATGGAAATGAAAGGGGAAAATGCATCCCACTACTTAGGAAAAAAAAGAAAAAAAAAAGAGATAAACAACAAGGAAAGGATGAAAGTCCCTCCGCCTTAGAAAAACCACAAAAGATCAGCTGAAATGGCCAAGCTGGGAGATGTCTGAAAAGTTGCTGGTTCTGCCCCCACCACTTTCCCTTTGACACCATAGAGGGCAACATATATTTGGGAGGATGAGAAACAGAGTGAAATTGTTTATGCTTAGAAAATGTCTCCAGAATAACACTTGATTCTTCTTGAATGTGATTAGCTTATCTTAAGATCTCCCTGAAATATTATTTATAAAAAAGCCTGCATGTGGTCACCCCAAAGTGTGTGTGGCTGTGTCCTCCCAACGTGAGCTCGTGAAAGGAGGCACTTTCCTCCCTGGGGCTGCAGTGATTATAAAGGTAGCTGTAAAGCAGAGCACTCAGGATGTAAAGCACCCTTCTGATAATGTCTGATATCAAAACAAATTTGTTTACTCTGCAGTCATTTTTACTGAATATTTATTATTAAGGGGCAGGGGGAACACAACAGGAAGTGCAGTTTGCTCATGCAAGCCCTGTTGTGTTGATACAAACTGGTGGCTGCAGCTCAGTGCTGTGCTAAACACAGAGGAGCAAAGAGGCAGTGTCACTCTTCTGCAGAACAGAAGAACTACTGGTTCATGTGGGGCCAAAGCCAGGCAAGACTATAGCACCAAATTCAGCAAAAAGGGTGGGAGGAGATTCCCAATGGGATGCTCACCCATAAATACATTCGCCTTCTCTGAGCAAGCCTTCCTTTTCAAGGCAAGTCCAGGCATCTCCTGCTTTGTTTGGGGATGGAAATGGTTCTTGAAAATAGCTGGTGGTGGTTGCAGGGTCCTGCTCCGGGGACTTACCTGCTCTCTTGTTTTTCACAGAAGGCGGAAGGACGCCCAAGCAGGAGCCCGTCTTCAGGCGAGTCACCATGGAGGACAGTGTCATCTAGCGCCTGGGGACCCCATGAGCCTGCCCCAGCCAGCCCGTGCCAGTGCACCACCTCAGCTCCTCTGTGCCTCAGCTCACCCGGCCCTCACTTGGGATCGCACTACAGGAGAGGCCGGAGAAACTGGCCTCGACCAAACCCTCAGCAAACCCTTGCATCCCCGAAGAGAGAACAGCCCGGCTGAGACTCCCGCTGCCCCCTGCATGGCAGCACCCTGGGAAGAGCCCTCGCCGTCTGGCTGCTCGTCTCTTTTATGAAGATGAGCAGAACGGGTGAAAATTGTCTTTTGTAATAAGAAATTAGTTTCGCCTGCTCCAAACGTTGACTTTGCAACTTGATAACACTTAAAAGATGGCTGAGTGTGCTTAGTCCACCATCCCGAGCCTCTCTCCATGCTCTCAAGCTGGGCTGTATAAAGGGGAACCTGCTGGATCCAGGTTGCTGTTGTAAATACAGACCTGTCAGTGCGAAGAGCCAACAAGGGAAGGACCAGAGGGACAGAGAAGTAATCCTTACACCAGAAGAAGCTGAACGTGCCAGCAGAGTACTGTCAAGCGCAGCTGTTGCTTGTAAATAGGGACCAGCGCATGTGTCCAGCAGCAGCTCCACTTGGCCAAAGCTTCTCGGGGAAAAGCTGCTCAGATTTTATTGTCTTGTGTAAATAGAAGTATTTTTTTGAGAAAAAAAAAAAAATGAGCCTTAGTATCTTGAAGATAGCGTTTCTCAATCAGCACAGCTGGGGATGGATATATGGGAACCCACGGGATCTGCCTGCTGGAGGCTGGCATGGGCTCTCGCAGCCAAGCTGTGCCATTGCTGCGGGTGCCGGAGGCACCTGAAGGAGGATGGACCTGTCCAGCAGAGGACTCAGCAGACATTTCGCCCTAGTCCCTGTAAACAGGGTGGAGTCACTGGTCCCATGGTCTCCGCTGGTGTAAATACTCAGCTACAGCCCACAGAGGACTTGGACTGCTTAGTGCAGTTGTGGGAGGGGGGAGGGTGGGATGGGCAGAAATCATCAGAGGGATGCAAACCCCATCAGCGTGGTGATCTCCAGGCTCTCAGCATTAGTTTAAAAAAAAAAAAAAAGGAAAAATGAAAAAAAAAACAAACCCTGAAGGCTTATTAATGGTGTTGGGCCAACAGTTCAGCTGGTAAATGGAGGCATGCCTAGACATGGTCTGTGTTCATGTCAGCCAGTGCCTGTCTGTGCAGTTCTCTGTCTGTGCAAATGCGTGTGCAAGACTGTGTCTGGTTTGGGGGGCTGCCAGCCAGTGCAGGTCCCTGTATCTGTGTAGCTGTGTCTATGAGAGAGGAGAGAAAATGGATGTGTGTGTTGTACTGCCCTTTGTATGCCCAAACACATCCGAGGAGTCATATGTAACGCTGCTAGGTCCAGCTTTAGTAGCATGACTGTGGAGTAGTGTCCACATCTCTCCAGGGAATGAGGCTTGGCAGGCCACGAGGGACGGTGTTAGCTGGGTGAGAGCTGAGAAATCTCTGTTCTGCATTGAGTTGCCATCCACTGCCTCCTGCCGTGGCACAACAGTGCTCATCTGCAAACATCCCCAGCAGAACAGGGCTGCCCTCGAGCAGGAGCGCTGGCAGGATGGTACCTCCTGGAAGTTGAACAGGAGCTTTGGGGTTTCCCTTTCATCATTCACCACCCAAAGTTTACTTATGCCTTATTTACTCTGAGTTCAACTGTTCGGACTCATGCAGTGCAGGGAAATTAGGAAAAGAGAATGAAATTAGAAAATGAAATCATAAGAAAAGCTGATACATAAGAAGTAAACAGATGTTTGTGAAAATTACCTCCAATAACATTCTCTGGACATAGAACACTCTCTTCAGCTTAACATTTTGCAGGAAAGCAGGGCCAAGGTGAAGTGTCTTCCCCATGAAGAAGCCAGATTGCGTGAAACAACTGTTGCACTATTTAACACAGCATTGGGGCCAAAGCCCCTTTACCTTTGCAAGGAATAGGCAGTGGGCAATCAACAGAAATTGGAAGCTGCCTCAAATTCCTGAGGGGTGTGAGCATCTAGAGTGGTAATTTGCTTGCAGTGGTCCAAGGTGAGCTGCAGGGATAGTCTTTTCCACTTGAATACTTGAATACCTCCTGTCATCCAGCTGTGTGTTACCATTACCACCTAACAACTGCCAGTGCCAAGTGATTTATATATTTATCAGGCCATTTATTTATGTATCAAACCAGTGCACGGGGGGCACTGTGCTTTCATCTGCCACATGTGGACCCCTCTTCCTTTGCCCACTTCTCTGGCCTTGTATAAGTGTCCTCAGGCAAGGTGACCATCATCCTGGGGAGTCTGTGGTTTCCTCCCCAGTGAAAGCTGTTAGCCTTTTTTCCAGGGAGAAAAATAGTGAAAGATATGAGCAACACACCCTGACTTTGTGCTGGAAATGTGCTGAAAGTCAGCCAGTGTATTAAGCAAAATAAATAACTCAAAAATGTTTGAAAGTTCGCGATCTTTCACAGACATGAGGGGACCATTCTTATGGTTTCTAGGGTCCCAAAGGGCAGTGCTAAATCCTGAAGCCAAGGCTTCCTGACCCTGGTGAGATTTGAGATGCAGCATGGGGAAAACGTAGGGGCAGCAATTACAGGAAAGAAGATATTCCCTGGTTTTCCTAGATTGCAGGAAAGCAGAACTCCCCTGGGTTGGGTTGAGTGGTGGATTTTTTTTCATTGGAGCACTCACTATTAGTTCCTCTCCCCAGACAATCCCGTCATCCTGTACCTTAAACCATTGCCTTTATGTCTAGAAGAATTATTCTTGGAGGTGTTTTACAACAACCTTCAATGTTTCTCTCTCTCTCCAACCCTAAAGAGGCTGACACCCCACAACTGACAGTTGTAAAGATGAGCCAGACCAACTGCAAGTCCTAATAAAAATGATGAATCCCATCCATTGCATCCATATCGATGGCACACAGGTCACACGTGGAGATGAGCTATGAGGAGGGGGAGGCAAATAATCACTGAAAATTGTGTGTGGGAGGTGCTGTTACCAAACCCACCTGGCAGAGTTTTGATTTAATCCAGCCCTGAGTCAATACTGATTGACATTTCACTTGCTTTCCATATCGTAACTGGACTTCCTTACTCCTCAGGCATGGAATGAATCTTAATACATTGTAATTACTGTACTCCTGGTGGTGAACCAGTATGAAAAGCTATCTCAGAAAGCATTAATAAAATGTACATTATGAAAAAGAACTCGGCATTGTCTGAAATTAATAATGCACCAGATTTTTCTCATCCATGCCTGCTCATTACAGCCCTGCCCTTGAGTTTTCTATTAAAATGACTTATTCAAACTACTTGTATAGCTGTGTTCAGCGTGAAGTTATCTGCTGTAGGTTTGCATCCCAGTTAGATGTACCGCATGAGGACTTATTAATCTGTTATATCTTTCAGGCATTGATTTTGGTGACATTTATATAATGCTGGTATGACTAAAATGAACTGATTGATTCATGCGTATGGATTAGTTTGCCTAAGACTTTGAGGCTAGGTAGCTTTATCATGCACTGTAACGCCAGAATTCATCACTGTATTATTTACGAGAGACTGAACTGGCTGCATCTCAACAACTGAAGAGATCTTCACTGTTTTATTTATGTATAAATGTTTACTTAATCAGCCGCCAATTTTGTTTAGCAGAATTTGTTCGCAAATGGAAATTGTAAATGATAACGTGGTTTCTATTTTAAAATTTATAGGCTTTCATCTATAGCAAAATCCGAGATTTCCAAAGTGTCTTTGTCTACTGGCAATCAACAGGCTCTCTTGTATATGCTTTCTGGTAATTGCAATTAGCTGCTGCAATATTTCATATAAAAAACAATGCAACCCTAATACGGGAGATCTGAGTGGTAGTGTGTCAAAGTCAACATAAATATCCCAATGCTTGCAAACATTCCTGGAGGTTTAACAAAGCAACAAGGAGCCACCAGCCAGTGCAAAGGCAGGAGCTCAGGGACATGTGTGGTGAGTTCTGCTGCCTTATCTTACAAGAGAATCCCAGTTCCAGGTAAATTGTGTCTCAATCACATGGGCTATATCCCCTACAACAGCTTGAGGAAAGCCTGGTCAAAGGGGGCAAGGAAAACATCTGCTCAGCGTGCATTGCAGCTGGGAAAGTGGCTGGGCTACAATGAGTGTTTAAGGGTATAACATTCCAAGGAGACTTAATCCCGGGTTCCCAATCGATGGCACATGTTTTCTTTGGACCGTGCTGCTTCTCCCAGGGACCAAGGAATAAGGAGACATAAAGGATTTATTAAATGAAAGCAGAGACTTTCCTGTTAGGAGTCATTTAGAAATATTTTTAGTGCAAAGGCACAGAAGAAGTGACATGTTAGAGACCTGTAAAATAATAAGTAGTGTCCAGAGAAGGTGAATTGAGTGCTGCAGTTCACCATAGGTAATACTGCAAGTGGCACTATGTGGGGCAATGAAGAGGTGAAGTCTTAAATGTAGTTATAAGTAATGTTTCATTACCCATCACAGGATTAACCCACGGACTCCCTGACCCAATACACCAGTAAGGTGATGTACAATGAGCTTTAGTAAGATAATATGCTGTTTTACAGTTTAAAGAAAGAAAGGTGGGGGGGAAAGAAAGTAAAAACAAGAAAAGCCTGTCACCTAGTCTCTTGTTTCAGGGTCAGAAGGAATTGCTGGCTCCCTAAGGAGCTGCGGACACACCCCTGCTGAGTCTTCAGCCATACTTCACACTTGTGGGGTTGGGTTTTTTCCCAACCATATTTTTTTGACATGAAAAATTGCAGTAGTATTAGGTAGGCCTGGAAAATAACTTGCTAGCTGGCAGTGCGAAAAGGGGAGTAAACTTTGCATGTCAGCACCCTGGGCTGTAATTTCAAGAGCATGGGATCACAAGAGAGTGATGCAGAGAGGTAACTGTGCCTCACAACCATTTAACCCATCGCTGCAGAACTGGTGTCAGCAAATAGTCCCTCCCCATGTTTCTTTTTGGCTCCCTCAGGTACAAGAAGGCTGCAATTACATCACTCCTAAGCTTTCCCCTTTATAGGCCTAACCAACCAAATTCTCTCAATCTACAGGTTTGTTCATTATTCTTTTAGGGCAATTAGCAGAAGCACCTGACAAAGGCTAGGGAAAAAAAAAAAGTAAACAGAAAAAAAAAAGTGGAGTTATAAAATTGCTGCATCAAGTCCTGGCTGAACTGGAGATTAAACTTTAGGAAGATGTTTCAAGAGTGACTGGAATTCTGAAGAATGATGACTCTTTTGGACCCCTTGGTAAGACACCCTACATGCTAAGTGTTTCTGTTGATGTGCAAGTGCAGCAGGTTGACTCGTGTCTCAGCAATTAAATTTTATTTCCTGTCTTACACCCTGTTTATCCATGCTAATAGCTCTCCTAGATCTTCTAGGATAACACCTGCTGTGTAGGAAGGTATAAAATTGTAGGAAGGGCTGAATATTTGTCACCGTAATGTCATCAAAATGGTCTCGACTAAAAGGTGTTGCTGCAGGAGTCTGATTTTTTTCTCAAGCTTCCCTCCATGCATATGAGCTTTTGGTCATGTTTCAAAATAAAATGAAGACATGCCTCTTTTTTTTTTTTTTTTTTTTCATCTGTAAAGTTAAAAATGAAGCTGTTTTTTG
>VYZR01050399.1:27436-44735 GCA_013400675.1 Oxylabes madagascariensis | reverse complement strand
AATTGCCTGCTCCTGTGCCCTTATGAGGTGATGTTTAAAACGTGACCAGCAGTGACGGACCCCAGCACCTGCAAAAACATTTTCCCAGGGGACTTTACTCACTAATTCCCTGCACAGCCTGAAGCCTGCTCTCCTCATGTCCAGAACTGGGATTTTGCTGGCACTTTTCTTCCTGTCAACAGATATTTTAAACTTTATCACTTTGTGGTCAATGTGGCCAAGAGAGCCACCAATCTCCACTTTGCTCATGAGATCCACTCTGTCGACAAGCAGCAAATCAAGGAGGGAATCTTTCCCAGTCAGCTCCCTTAGAACATCTTCCATAAAGCTGTCATCCAGGTGTTTTAGGAATCTGCCGGTGCAGATTGTACCAGCTGCGTGATGCTCCCAGTTAATTTCTGGCAAGTTAAAGCCCTCCAAAAGGACAAGGGCTGTTGACTTGGAAGTGTCCCTTAGTTCCGCAAAGAATAAATTCATCAGCATCATCATCCTGGTTGAGAGGTCTGCAGCAGCCTCCTACAATGACATCTGCATTATTTGTTTGCCCCTTGATTTTCACAGAGACTCTTAACTGTGCCATTGCCAACTGTGAGCTTCATACGTTCGAACACTTCTATTACGTATAATAACAACCCTCAGCCTCTTCTGCCCTGCCTGTCTCTCCTGAAGAGTCTGTAACCATCCAACAGGGCACTCCAGACATAGGACTTAACCCATCAGGTTTTGCTTACCCCAGTAATGTCAAATCTCTGGGACTGGGACAAATCCTGAAGCTCCTCTTGTTTGTTCCTCACATTGCATATATTAGTATAGAAACATTTAGGGCGTGGTAGATTGTAGCCATAGCCAACACCTGGTAAAGCAGATTGGGGGATCCACTAGTACTCCTTTCCTCAAGTTTTGGCACACAGTCCCATCACTCATCACTGGCGATCCTGATTTGTTCCTTTCTCCCTTCCAAGCTAGTTTTAAAGCACTAACAATGAGCCCTGTTAGCTCCTGTGCTAGAGCTCTTTTTCCCCTTCGAGATAGATGCATCCTGTCAGGTGTTAGGCTAGGTCTTGAGTACATCATCCCAGAGTCAAAAATCCCAACATTTTTTCACTGACACCAACCTCAGAGCCACGCATTAACTGATGGATCTGCCTATTCCTATCGATATTATTCCTTGTTACCACAAGAATCAAGGAAATTACTACCCACACTCCTCACCCCAGAGCTCTGAAGTCTCTTTTTGTTACTTCATCACCACCAGCTTGAACAAATAAGTGGGTAGTAATCAGAGGGCTTTACTAGACTGGAGAGTTTTCCAGTAATGTCTGTTACCCGAGGCCCTGGGAGGCAGCAGACTTCCCTGTGAGTGGGGTCCACTCCCCATACTGGGCCCTTTGTTCCCATTAGAAGAGAGTCTCCCACTGCAACTGCCCCACTTCTTCTATTAACAGAGGAGGTCGTGATGCAGGGTAGAGGTGGCGTTGCTTTAGGAGGCCCCACTATCCTTCACTCACCTCATCAGTTGTCTGGCTTTCTAGCTCCAGAACCTCACACCTTTGCAGAAAGTGCCAGTCCTACTTGTCAAATTCCAAGGAGAAGCCTTTCTCCTGCTATGTGCAGTGACCTGCTNAGAAGCCTTTCTCCTGCTATGTGCAGTGACCTGCTTCCAGTCTTCATCGTGAACAGACCCTTGACGAACAGTCCTTTGACTAATTACCCTGCAGGGTTCTGAATCCACCTGCTTTTCCTCTACAATGGAGGTTTAAGACTCCCGAGAGTCTTGAGACTGCAGTGTCTCTGAAAAGAACCGGTCAATCTCTTGCTCCTTTGCTGAAATACCACGTAGCCTATTCACTTCCTCCTTTAGCTCCTTCACCTGGTGACACAGCTCTTAAACCACAGCACACCTTCTGCCAAAGAACTGTTGGCCCCAGCCTCTGGGAGAGGTATCAGGCACTCCTGGCAACCTGTGACCTGGAGAGCTGCAGTAACAGTAACTACAACTGCTAGCTATAATTTTCAAAAAGACAGGGATAGGCCTTTACCTGAGCCATGGATCTCCGATACCTTACCAGGAAATAAAACTAAAAAAGCCTACTTGAGCTGAAGGCCCAGAACATCAGTAACACCTTTCCCAAAAACGGCCTATGCGAAAATGTGCTCTTAGAAGCAACAATCACTATTTTTATCCAAATTTACAGTAAACAAATAATTTTATCAATGTATTTCCATACTTAAAACACACATATTTGGCTGAAAGACTTAGATGTATGGTGGAAGTAACTTAATGANATAGGACTTAACCCATCAGGTTTTGCTTACCCCAGTAATGTCAAATCTCTGGGACTGGGACAAATCCTGAAGCTCCTCTTGTTTGTTCCTCACATTGCATATATTAGTATAGAAACATTTAGGGCGTGGTAGATTGTAGCCATAGCCAACACCTGGTAAAGCAGATTGGGGGATCCACTAGTACTCCTTTCCTCAAGTTTTGGCACACAGTCCCATCACTCATCACTGGCGATCCTGATTTGTTCCTTTCTCCCTTCCAAGCTAGTTTTAAAGCACTAACAATGAGCCCTGTTAGCTCCTGTGCTAGAGCTCTTTTTCCCCTTCGAGATAGATGCATCCTGTCAGGTGTTAGGCTAGGTCTTGAGTACATCATCCCAGAGTCAAAAATCCCAACATTTTTTCACTGACACCAACCTCAGAGCCACGCATTAACTGATGGATCTGCCTATTCCTATCGATATTATTCCTTGTTACCACAAGAATCAAGGAAATTACTACCCACACTCCTCACCCCAGAGCTCTGAAGTCTCTTTTTGTTACTTCATCACCACCAGCTTGAACAAATAAGTGGGTAGTAATCAGAGGGCTTTACTAGACTGGAGAGTTTTCCAGTAATGTCTGTTACCCGAGGCCCTGGGAGGCAGCAGACTTCCCTGTGAGTGGGGTCCACTCCCCATACTGGGCCCTTTGTTCCCATTAGAAGAGAGTCTCCCACTGCAACTGCCCCACTTCTTCTATTAACAGAGGAGGTCGTGATGCAGGGTAGAGGTGGCGTTGCTTTAGGAGGCCCCACTATCCTTCACTCACCTCATCAGTTGTCTGGCTTTCTAGCTCCAGAACCTCACACCTTTGCAGAAAGTGCCAGTCCTACTTGTCAAATTCCAAGGAGAAGCCTTTCTCCTGCTATGTGCAGTGACCTGCTTCCAGTCTTCATCGTGAACAGACCCTTGACGAACAGTCCTTTGACTAATTACCCTGCAGGGTTCTGAATCCACCTGCTTTTCCTCTACAATGGAGGTTTAAGACTCCCGAGAGTCTTGAGACTGCAGTGTCTCTGAAAAGAACCGGTCAATCTCTTGCTCCTTTGCTGAAATACCACGTAGCCTATTCACTTCCTCCTTTAGCTCCTTCACCTGGTGACACAGCTCTTAAACCACAGCACACCTTCTGCCAAAGAACTGTTGGCCCCAGCCTCTGGGAGAGGTATCAGGCACTCCTGGCAACCTGTGACCTGGAGAGCTGCAGTAACAGTAACTACAACTGCTAGCTATAATTTTCAAAAAGACAGGGATAGGCCTTTACCTGAGCCATGGATCTCCGATACCTTACCAGGAAATAAAACTAAAAAAGCCTACTTGAGCTGAAGGCCCAGAACATCAGTAACACCTTTCCCAAAAACGGCCTATGCGAAAATGTGCTCTTAGAAGCAACAATCACTATTTTTATCCAAATTTACAGTAAACAAATAATTTTATCAATGTATTTCCATACTTAAAACACACATATTTGGCTGAAAGACTTAGATGTATGGTGGAAGTAACTTAATGAGTTAATGGGGATTGGGAGTGTACATTAATATTATGCTTTGACACTTGAATATAAAAATTAACCACTAACATTTGCCTCTTTTCGCCAATACCTTTTTAACATTAAGTAGAGTGCCACATTTGAGACTGATCCAGACAGAAATAAACCAATTGTTGAGAGAGAGCTGAAAGTCTCTTAAACACACAGGGTAGGTCCAGATAACCCCAGGCAGTGACCATCTGTCCCGATTTATATGGCACTTCCCAGTTCACACCTGTACAAGCAAGGGCTTGGTTACAGATCTGGCTGGAACTGCTGCTGGCGTAAAGCACGCAAGCAGGACCCCAGCCTGGAGCACGCAGCAGCACCAGCTACACACCAGCCGGGCACCAGGAGGAGTGACAGGACTTCAGTCCACCAAGTCAGTCCAGCATCGCCTGTGGACACGTTTAAAGAGGTTCACTTAAGCTTTGAAAGTGAGTAAAAAAGCATGGTGACACAATGATGAGGACTTCTGAGGCAAGGAAAAGCATGCACAATGCATGCGCATGGCCTGAAAATACAGACCTACTGCCATTTCAACTAAGATTGTAGCACTTCCTTGAATGCAAAAAAGTCAGTGATAAAAGATATTAGACATTTGAGCTTTATTATTAAACATTATTTGTTCTGAAAGAGAAAATGTGGACTAAAGAAATCATNTTCTCCTGCTATGTGCAGTGACCTGCTTCCAGTCTTCATCGTGAACAGACCCTTGACGAACAGTCCTTTGACTAATTACCCTGCAGGGTTCTGAATCCACCTGCTTTTCCTCTACAATGGAGGTTTAAGACTCCCGAGAGTCTTGAGACTGCAGTGTCTCTGAAAAGAACCGGTCAATCTCTTGCTCCTTTGCTGAAATACCACGTAGCCTATTCACTTCCTCCTTTAGCTCCTTCACCTGGTGACACAGCTCTTAAACCACAGCACACCTTCTGCCAAAGAACTGTTGGCCCCAGCCTCTGGGAGAGGTATCAGGCACTCCTGGCAACCTGTGACCTGGAGAGCTGCAGTAACAGTAACTACAACTGCTAGCTATAATTTTCAAAAAGACAGGGATAGGCCTTTACCTGAGCCATGGATCTCCGATACCTTACCAGGAAATAAAACTAAAAAAGCCTACTTGAGCTGAAGGCCCAGAACATCAGTAACACCTTTCCCAAAAACGGCCTATGCGAAAATGTGCTCTTAGAAGCAACAATCACTATTTTTATCCAAATTTACAGTAAACAAATAATTTTATCAATGTATTTCCATACTTAAAACACACATATTTGGCTGAAAGACTTAGATGTATGGTGGAAGTAACTTAATGAGTTAATGGGGATTGGGAGTGTACATTAATATTATGCTTTGACACTTGAATATAAAAATTAACCACTAACATTTGCCTCTTTTCGCCAATACCTTTTTAACATTAAGTAGAGTGCCACATTTGAGACTGATCCAGACAGAAATAAACCAATTGTTGAGAGAGAGCTGAAAGTCTCTTAAACACACAGGGTAGGTCCAGATAACCCCAGGCAGTGACCATCTGTCCCGATTTATATGGCACTTCCCAGTTCACACCTGTACAAGCAAGGGCTTGGTTACAGATCTGGCTGGAACTGCTGCTGGCGTAAAGCACGCAAGCAGGACCCCAGCCTGGAGCACGCAGCAGCACCAGCTACACACCAGCCGGGCACCAGGAGGAGTGACAGGACTTCAGTCCACCAAGTCAGTCCAGCATCGCCTGTGGACACGTTTAAAGAGGTTCACTTAAGCTTTGAAAGTGAGTAAAAAAGCATGGTGACACAATGATGAGGACTTCTGAGGCAAGGAAAAGCATGCACAATGCATGCGCATGGCCTGAAAATACAGACCTACTGCCATTTCAACTAAGATTGTAGCACTTCCTTGAATGCAAAAAAGTCAGTGATAAAAGATATTAGACATTTTAGCTTTATTATTAAACATTATTTGTTCTGAAAGAGAAAATGTGGACTAAAGAAATCATTATTTGCACATATTTAATGAATTTTAATATTAACACTACAATTGCTAAAAAATATCAAGAAAAAAACAGTTTTTCTAATAATATATATATATGGAAACTTTAACTTTTGTATGCAATTTGGAAACAGAAAAAAAACCCCACCAAAATCAGACATTTAAAACAGGGAGGATTTTCTCTATTTCCCCCAAATTTGCCCTATTTCCTACTAAAATTACCTGTTTTAATTTTATAAAGTAGCAGATCTTAAAAGACATTTGGGCATTACTCCATGATTACCATGTTCACATCGACTACTTACTTTCCTTCACGTTAAAAAGGAAAAAACTGCAACACATATAACTGAGTAAAATGCCGAATAATTAGAAGTAAAATATTATTTTTTCTTTATACCATTCTGACATACTTTAACTACAACAGTTGAGATGCTCATGCATATGTTGGGTTTTCATTTCATAACTGTACAAATTTCCAATTAAATCAAACCACCTTCACATCAGGCCCTGCATAAATGAAGACTTCCACATACAGGAGGGTGTATGGAAAATATTACTAAACTAGTTGATCAAATTACAGTAGTTGAAATGCATCAGTTTCAGTAATTTAAAAGTCTCTTTCAAATTCAGGATAAATAGGATATCAAAATCATAAGGACAGAGCCAAAAGTCATCGGATAGCCATTTCCTCCCATTACACACTGTTTGTAGCAAACATCTGGCTAACCTATCCTTCACGACCTCCCCAGACTTCCACTCAACCTGCCCTACTGTACCACTGCTCTTAAGGCCTTTCTCCTCATGACTCACCCTTAATACAAGTTAAACCCACTGCTTCTTCTTGCAATCATCCAGGACACAGAGAAAAAATCTTGGCAAAACCATTTTTCTTTACAGAGATTTAATCAAATGTCCCCTCATCCCCTCTACACTGAAGAAACTAAAGGCACAAAACAGAAACAATCCCAATTACGAACTACCATCACCATTACTATAAAACATTAGCTGTTACATAGCTGTAATACTAAAAAAAGTGGGGAAGGTGGGGCAGAGGGAATTTTCAGCAGCAGATAACTCAGCAAGAAAAGCAGAGTCGTTCGAGGCTCAATAATATGCTCAAGTATCCACAACCAAACCAACACCGAGATGTCACCAAACAAGCGCCTCTCCTACCCCCGCCAATCAGCAAAGCTTCAAAGAGTTATAACCTAGGTGACTTGCATATAGTGATGGCTTTATTTCATATCTGCAAAATAGTATCAAAATTTTATCAATAGAAAAAATAAAACCAGATCTTTCCCCTATTCAAGTTATTCAGATGGATTGGATTTTATTAATTTATTAGCAAGAATGATTAGGATCAGAGGCTGGACCCAAGTGCTCCTTCTTTCATGTTAAAGTGCCATTTAAATGCAACAAGAGAAAGCAAAGGGAGATCTTAACGAGCATGTCTGCTTTGTACGAAGGGCTGTGCTAGGAACCCAAGGCTGGACAAGAAATGCATTGCAGAGCTGTGCACCAGGCATAACAGCCGTGCCTCCTCGTGACACCAGCTCCTAAGGGACACAGCTGCACCACACCAACATACACACGGCCTTACTGACGTCTACCCTGATCCCTCCGTCCAAGATGACAGCACCCCATTCCATGGAAACTCCTCTGTCTGCTGCCAGCAAGCCTGAGTTATTACCACTCTCTCCATGGCATGATGTATCCCACATCTGCTGAAAGTCATCTACTTCTCTTTCAGATTACAGGTCTTGTTTAACAGGTGCTTTTGTTTTCAGGTCGACACATTGAACCAGCATCTCTCCCATACCAGCTTCCCATTTAAGTACTGTCTTGATTTTTGCAATTCCTCTTTGTATTGTGTCAGATTAAAATCTAAATCACAGTGATGACAAGGAACATTGATGTTGCAAACAGACACCTCTTTAAGTAAAGTTGTGATCAAAGCATCAAGTAGCCCAATAAAACCCAGGTGGCTCTAGTTTATCATATGCCATACTCATTATTTCAAGTGTCCCATTTAATAGATTTCCAGGTGTCAACAAAACGGTTGTGCCAGTTCTTTCATTTCTGGCTTTGTTTATATATCTGGTGCCTTTTGATAAGAAAGTCTAATATCAAAAAAGAACTGAGTAGCTAAAAAATACTCATTTTAAAATCAGGCATTTCGCCACAGTTGGCAAAACCACAGAAACCAATGTGTCTTTGTATTATTCACCATCTACATAAAGCTTAGCTAATTACAGAGGAATACCAAATGACTCATGTTTGCCATAGTTTTCTGTGGGCCAATATGTTTACCCAAAAAGCCCAAAAAATTTAAAAATTTAACATCAACTTTAAGAGACTTAATCTGCAAGTTTCATGTAAAAACGGTCAAAATTTTTAACTGCTTATGGAAGTTATTACCTTTAAAATTACTATAAGCTCTGACAGCAAGCAGAGCAAAGAGAAAAAAAAGATTATTTGACATTTATTCTTCATTTAAGTTTGTGCTTCATGCGTCCAAATACATCAATTAGTTTTTCACTTGAAACATCATTACAAGAAAAATGCCTTGGAAGATTTGGTCAAGTATCATACAATGGAGCACTGTGAATAGCAGGAACCTTTTTTCAAATGTCATTTTAAAAAGTAAAACCAAGAGCTCAAATTTCTACATTTGAGGATAGAGGGATGTTTTGTTTTTAATTCTACACCATTCCATCAAACTAGAATTTTACAAGGCACTTCCTCATCCCTCACCCTGTCATTCATCATTTCAAGCAGTGTCTTGCTTCCCCTCCAAGCACATCTTATTTTCTGACCCACTATTTTAATTTCTTTTCATCCAAAAGAGACAAAATTTTTGCACGGAGATCAGGTTTAGAGGTCTAACATTTCTAAAATGTTACGGCATTTCGCCTTCCAAACCCTCACTTGCCTTTCAGTTATAACTGAAATTTCAGTTTCCAAATTAGCCAGGTAGAGATGCCAACAATATTCCACTGAAAGTCATTAAGAACTGGACACCTAAACTCCTGTGCTGTTTCTAAAATGTTTGAGCAAGTATGTGTTTGTGTAATGTTCAGGACACCCAGAGCCAGCTGACGCCTCTGGGCATGAGCACAGTAAAGCATAAATCAGGTCACGCTTCCTAGTTTGAGAGCTACACAGCTTTCAGGGTGGAAGCACTAACCTCATTCCAATTTACATCTAAACATTTCTTACTCCCACTCCTTATTCCATCTCCTCAGCATTCCTCATATCTTCAACACTTGGTGCCTATTGGAAACCATCACTGCCTGCAAGTCTAGTAAACTGACCAATCCCCAACCTATCCTCAACTGTCCTTTCCTCTAGTCTTCCATCAGTAACACACCACCAAATTAATTTGATACTGAACTAACCTAAAAAGAAAGCACGAGGCAGAATGAAAGAATGAAACTATATTAAAAAATATATGTATATGTGTGTGTGTGTGTATATATACATACATATATATACATATATATATATATATAGGCTTGCAGGGAGACATTTCATTAATTTTTTGGGGGGTTGCAATTATTTTTTTCTATTTCTGAGGAGAATCATCATATTTGGTCTCGTTCCTGAACAGCTGGAGTTGCACCCTTGTCTCTCTTATACGTGATGGGAGGTATGTAACTAGACAGCAACATATCAAGTCTAGAAAATCATTCTCAGTAGAACTGAAATAACAAAAAAATACCCTGCCCTTATATCTTTAGTTACTCCTGGTGGGACCGAAGACAATGTTTCTCAGCTACGAGAACCACTAGGCTCAGGGGACGAAGACCTTCATAATTTCCTGAGTAACAAAGACCTCCATTTTCACAAATGCCTGCTGTTTCACTGTGTGAGAAAGGCTTTCGAGCCTCAGTGTGTACCAGGAGTGGCACCCAGTGTCCAAACTGCATCCTTACAACAGCGTCTTCAGTTCCCTTCTCAGTCTTTCCTTGTTCCTTCCTCCCAGGCTGCAGTTACAGAAAATCAGCAGTTCTCTGCTTAAACTGTACATACACTATAAGTAAAGTAGTTTGCCCACACTTTTTGCCAAACTGTTTAAATCAACTGTGCATAGATGAATGAAATTTTCAACTATCCAATGTGGAGAACAACTATTAAGTGCGGTAAAATACTTCAATTAAGCCATACAGATACAGATTTAAACTCTGAATGAAATCAACATTTGTGTAGACTATGGTCTTTCAACTATACACAACAACTGACTTCACAGTCCCAGGCAGATTTAGTCTCGATCATTGGCACTGCTTTAATAGCCCAAACCAGTCTTCCTAAACACGTTTTGTTAGAACAGAAGTAAAAATCACTAAAACAGCTGGAAAAAAAACCCAAAACAAAACAACAAAGCAACAACAAACAATTTTCATGTTTTGCAGCTATGCAGGATTTTAAAGATCATCTACTGTGCTAGGCTAAAACAACTGAGTAAAAATGAGGGTAACTAATCTAGAAAATAAAATTATGTATTGTTGTTCCCAAAATTGATCAGAGGGATAACACTTACTTTGAAATAAGATTCAACACCTGGAGTAAGTTATAAGGAAAGCTTCCCCAAAATTGCTGCAGAAAAAGCTACAATTCCTAGCTTTTTTTTTCCTTCACTATCACTATCACAGTGGCAGAAAACAGATCAAGATAAAACACTTAATTACTGTAACAGTGATCCTAAAGCATTAAACGGCTACTATTCTACCCATAGGTAAGAGCACAGTATGGAGCAGAGGAGCAACACAAATTGGTTAAAAAAAAAAAAAAAAAAAAGAAGAAAAAAAAGGGGAAAAAAAGGGTAGGGAAGGAAAAAAAAAATGTATTTCCATCTACATATGGAAATCAAATTGCAAACACCCTTTTCAGTAGTGTTGCCAAACTTCACCTAGTCAGTTTTCCTGTTTCACTAGTATCAAAACCAAACCCCCACCAGAACATCTTTCCCCTCAAACAATGAAGCCGAGCACTATCTGCCTCACGTGTGCAAGCTGCAAGAACATTACATGCACTTCTTCAGGAGTCAAATGCCTTGCAGCTAAGTGAAATTCTGAGTTCATTAAAACCTAAAAGATTAGATCTCAGCTCTACTGCAAATATCGCTAAAGAAGCTTTTGTTTCTCAACCAAAGACACAAAACTGGAACAATTTAACAGTTTATCCAGAACTTCAAAATCCTGATGTTCAGTGCCTGTAATCCCTTACCCTTCCGATTTCTTTGCTGCATAAAGGAATACTATAAAATCTGCACTACACACCACACAGATCAGGTTTTTATATATAAATACATATATGTATATATGTATATACACACAGACACTGAACAGCATGTTCAAATCCTTGAATTGGTTCCCGGGTAAGATTTATTTTGTTTCAACGAGACTTCTACTTGCAAAAACACACACACATTGCACAGCAAATATATCTCGTGTTAGGTGCCTAATATGGCCAGGGAAACCATTTTGATTATTCTGTGCCTGCTTATGCATTGTCCTACAAAACAATAAGATAGAACAACAAGAAACCAGCAATTAAGAGAGTCTAAACGCACATCGGGAATCACTAAAATCCACGCTACCCAAGTCAGGAACAATATGACTGATGAATAGGCCATATTATATTAGGATTGTTAGCAAGTGTTAAAAAAATATCCTTAGCAGATGTCCCTTATGACCTAAATATATCACACAAAGAACACGCCTGTCTTGTTTTCCAAAAAACTTTTAGAAATCTTTCCATTTTTATTACTGACTAGAACTCCACACGTTTGCATGCTGGCTATAAATACGTACAGAGGAGTTATCACACTAAACTTAAGAAAACATATAAGTATTTTACTGTAAACAACCTATTTTCATGTATATTTTTCTACTGCATGAATTTATGTTGTACTGAAGCATGTAATCCAATAAAAGAAATCAAACTGTGTATTCAGCACAGTGAAACAAAAGACAAGCTGCATACAACAGCAACTTATCGACCGACACACCACAAACCAAAACAGAGTAAATTTCTTCAGTTAGATGGGTGAGAGCCTTATCTGCAATAAATACATTTTGTGGATGCAGTCAATAAGGAATTATATAAATTTAAGCTACTAAACACTATTACATGTGCAATTATGCACACCCTGCTCATCTTCACTAGAGCTTTAAAGAAGTTTACTTTCTTAAATTTTGCTGATATTAAGATTCTATACACTGGCTTACCTTCAAAGTACAGAGATAAGCAAGATTTGCTCAGTTTGAGCTTTCTTAGTTTCTCTCTATATTTTTGACTGTACCACTGGATTTCACAATACATATTAATCATAAACAACTAATGCTAAAAAAAAAACACAAACGTAAACTCTACTAAGGATTTTTCCCTTTTCTATCAAAGACTAGTACTCTTCTAGAACATCTTTAAAGTTCTATAATTTTTATGAAAAAAATTCTTTTATCTCTTCAGCTCCACTGCTGCAGTGGGTTTCCCGCCAGCAAAACGGATTTTGAGTCTGTTCCTCAAGTATTTAATTCCAAATTCAGTCCTGAACCTCGGGCCAGTTTCTTGTCTCTGCCTTTCCATCAATAAAATAAATGTGAACACTATGAACAAAAGAGGTGCAACTTAGGTTTCATGTGTACTGTATCTTGAGTATGGAACATTTTCTTAGCGAATAATGCTACATGATTTTTCCACATTATGCAGTTGATAAATCCATAAAACATTACTGAACAAGAAATAAGAATGAAAATTATTTTTCATAATTTACTGCTACAATTTATTCTAATCAGTTTCTATTAGCTTTCACACAGATCTATTGATTTGAACTGCTTTTCAGTAGAACTATAGGCATTTCCTTAATTTTAGCTCTCAGAAAAAAAAATAAGGGATTTGCTCATTTTGCTGCACTTTCCTTCAGCTCCCTCAAGTTTATTACAGCATTCTTTGGGAAAGGAAATGGCTAAATACTTGCATTAGCAAAAAAGGAAAGGAGGGGGAATGGAAAGAGGTAATAAGAAGGTGTTAAAAGAACTCTCTCTTCCTCTTGGTCCCACTGGGAAAAGAACAGATGAGCAAGGAGTCCAAATGTATGCACAAGGCTGAGGGGAACCACAAGGTCCACAAACAGTTGGTCCTTTAAGAAAGGACGTGCTACAGACTGAAGCAAGACATGCAAAAAGCACAGAGAGTGTGATCCAGGCAGTCCAACCGAAACAGCCACTCCTGTACCACATTGTCCAAGACCAAGGAATAATAATCAAGCACGAAGAAGTTGAAAGTTTTTAGCAGAACTGACAATGTCATCTTCACAAGGTTTGGGCTTCCTTCTGGATGAAGCTTTAGTTCCTCCAAACACAGAGGTAGACACAAGAGCAGATATTAAGTATGTATATATTTACACATACATACACATGCACACTTTCATTATTTAATTGGTTATCTGCTTCTATGCTCTTTTATGTCTTTAGTCAAAGTTGAGCTAATTATATTAGCACCAAAAAAATTAAATTCAGGATGACTCATTTGTAATATTTTACCAAAATTGAAGGTAAAAGAAATGGGGCTTTCATATTGTTGACCATATAAAAATTAATGAGTTTCCGCAAGTCTTACAAAATTATATGAAATATCCATATAACAAACTAAATTATTGTATATCATGATTTTAAATAAAGAACAGAGCTAAGACAGAACACAAGCTATGAAGTAAANTGTACTGAAGCATGTAATCCAATAAAAGAAATCAAACTGTGTATTCAGCACAGTGAAACAAAAGACAAGCTGCATACAACAGCAACTTATCGACCGACACACCACAAACCAAAACAGAGTAAATTTCTTCAGTTAGATGGGTGAGAGCCTTATCTGCAATAAATACATTTTGTGGATGCAGTCAATAAGGAATTATATAAATTTAAGCTACTAAACACTATTACATGTGCAATTATGCACACCCTGCTCATCTTCACTAGAGCTTTAAAGAAGTTTACTTTCTTAAATTTTGCTGATATTAAGATTCTATACACTGGCTTACCTTCAAAGTACAGAGATAAGCAAGATTTGCTCAGTTTGAGCTTTCTTAGTTTCTCTCTATATTTTTGACTGTACCACTGGATTTCACAATACATATTAATCATAAACAACTAATGCTAAAAAAAAAACACAAACGTAAACTCTACTAAGGATTTTTCCCTTTTCTATCAAAGACTAGTACTCTTCTAGAACATCTTTAAAGTTCTATAATTTTTATGAAAAAAATTCTTTTATCTCTTCAGCTCCACTGCTGCAGTGGGTTTCCCGCCAGCAAAACGGATTTTGAGTCTGTTCCTCAAGTATTTAATTCCAAATTCAGTCCTGAACCTCGGGCCAGTTTCTTGTCTCTGCCTTTCCATCAATAAAATAAATGTGAACACTATGAACAAAAGAGGTGCAACTTAGGTTTCATGTGTACTGTATCTTGAGTATGGAACATTTTCTTAGCGAATAATGCTACATGATTTTTCCACATTATGCAGTTGATAAATCCATAAAACATTACTGAACAAGAAATAAGAATGAAAATTATTTTTCATAATTTACTGCTACAATTTATTCTAATCAGTTTCTATTAGCTTTCACACAGATCTATTGATTTGAACTGCTTTTCAGTAGAACTATAGGCATTTCCTTAATTTTAGCTCTCAGAAAAAAAAATAAGGGATTTGCTCATTTTGCTGCACTTTCCTTCAGCTCCCTCAAGTTTATTACAGCATTCTTTGGGAAAGGAAATGGCTAAATACTTGCATTAGCAAAAAAGGAAAGGAGGGGGAATGGAAAGAGGTAATAAGAAGGTGTTAAAAGAACTCTCTCTTCCTCTTGGTCCCACTGGGAAAAGAACAGATGAGCAAGGAGTCCAAATGTATGCACAAGGCTGAGGGGAACCACAAGGTCCACAAACAGTTGGTCCTTTAAGAAAGGACGTGCTACAGACTGAAGCAAGACATGCAAAAAGCACAGAGAGTGTGATCCAGGCAGTCCAACCGAAACAGCCACTCCTGTACCACATTGTCCAAGACCAAGGAATAATAATCAAGCACGAAGAAGTTGAAAGTTTTTAGCAGAACTGACAATGTCATCTTCACAAGGTTTGGGCTTCCTTCTGGATGAAGCTTTAGTTCCTCCAAACACAGAGGTAGACACAAGAGCAGATATTAAGTATGTATATATTTACACATACATACACATGCACACTTTCATTATTTAATTGGTTATCTGCTTCTGTGCTCTTTTATGTCTTTAGTCAAAGTTGAGCTAATTATATTAGCACCAAAAAAATTAAATTCAGGATGACTCATTTGTAATATTTTACCAAAATTGAAGGTAAAAGAAATGGGGCTTTCATATTGTTGACCATATAAAAATTAATGAGTTTCCGCAAGTCTTACAAAATTATATGAAATATCCATATAACAAACTAAATTATTGTATATCATGATTTTAAATAAAGAACAGAGCTAAGACAGAACACAAGCTATGAAGTAAAAACTCCTGGCTTCAAGATGAAATCTTCCATATAATGAAATGTTTAAATGCATAGCTGAGTTCGATACAATCTCCCAGCTCATTCTAATGCTGCTAAAAAATGGTTATATACATCTAAATACCTATCTCTTAAAACAGATGCTTCTCTAACTTCATTTTCAGGCTAAGTGAATATTCTTAAACACAATTTTCATTAGTAAAGTACAGCATGGACGTTTATTAAGTATGATAATAATATCCCTGCAATTGTGAATTGTGGAAAAAAAAGTCAAACAACCTACGACAGATTTTCCTGTTTAAAACTGCTCAAGGAAAAATGCCATTAAACATGTTTTCTTTAAAAAAAAGGGCTAAGAGCTAGTAGAACATTTTGCATTTTAAATCAAATTACACTAACTTCTTTTGCAGCAGAATTTCAATGGAACCCAATTTAAATAAAACTTTATTATGCGTGGTACTTTAAAGAGCAAAAATGATTTCTCTTTTTTGATACAAAATTAGATGTTGAACAAAAGGATTAGCCTACCACTTTTAAGCATTGCCCCTACAGTAAAAATCAACTTGAAAATCCAGAAATGCAGTAAACAAAGCATTTCAGGCAGTTTGTCCAATACTGTCAGAAGAGGGATAGTTGATAGGCAATTTTTAAGTTTGCACAGTCCAGTAGTATAAATTCCCTTAGATAAGCCAAGGAGTTTCATCACAAGTGCTGCCTCCTCTTTTCTTAGTTACGTGGGGTAGAATTGGGAAGCACAGACGCAAACCCGCAAAACAATCAAGCTCCTGTCCCGCTTTTAGGATACACACACAAGTCGGGAACAAATTCTCCCCGTCTACACCGAGCCTTAGAGCACACCAGCACATTGAGGCTGATTTAGAACCGAACAAACACTGAATCAGGATAGTCACTGCGGTTTGTAACATATTTTCTGAACTCAAAAATGACGTGCAGGTTATCAGACGCAGGTACCGCGTACCCCGCGCTGCCGCAGGGCCCGGCGCTCCCGGCCGTGAGGGCGGCGCGGGCCGGGCCGAGGCCGTGCGCTGGCCACGGGCGCCCCCTGACGGCGGCTCCGCCCGGCGCCGCGGCCGTGAGGGGAACGCGCCCGGCCACGGGAAGGGCACACCCGGACACGGGGGGAAAGCTCCGGACACGGGGGGAAAAGCTCCCGGCCACGGGGGGAAAAGCTCCCGGCCACGGGGGGAAAAGCTCCCGGCCACGGGGATGGAGGGACACCCGGACAATTCACCTGCCTCGGGCAAAGCGAGTTAAAAGCACTGCTTCTCAGCACTTGTGATTACAAAACCATCCTTTGGCATACACGGCCGCGTCTGACAGAGACAAGTACACGCATCCGCACAGCCAAGGCACTCTTCAGCCCGCACCCGCTGAAGTAGCCTTTTATTGGGATTTCTTCTTTCTTACCCATCAAAGACAAAAACCTGCAGTCATTACAGGTAAGTCGGCACAGTATGAAAACTCAGTCTGCACAGTACAGGCTGTATGCCTGCTACTCCACTGAACCATCCCAATTACACGAACCATGTCAATATTAGCTTCGTTTCAGGAAACAAATCAAGGGCTTGCACTGGGGATAGGTAAAGTACAAAATAATTCAGGTGTGATCAGCAGTTTTATTAAAGAAGCTGGAATATATGATATATCTTATTAGATGACAATTAAGCACATAATAAATAACATCTTTGTCCATCAGTATATTGCAGTATCAGTTCCGGCAATCCACAAAAAAAAAAAAAAGTATCGAAGATCAGATGAGATTATTTTAAGTGCTTAACAACTGACCATCCACCCTCTGTCATAATCATCTGAATTACTTATATAAATTAAACCTCACGAGCCTACGGACTATTTCACACATTCATTACACCCAAATAATTAAAAAAAAAAAAAAAAAAAAAAAAAAAAAAA
>VYZR01050399.1:7948-27393 GCA_013400675.1 Oxylabes madagascariensis | reverse complement strand
AAAAAAAAAAAAAAAAAAACACAAAAAAACAACACCCTTAATATTCTATATCCTTTTTCACACAGAGAGGAAAGTGAAACTTCATAAATGCATGGACAAACCTGACAGGCTTTTGCCAGCACTCAGTAATTGAAAAGTCAACATTTACACAATATGGCTTTTTTCCTAAAATACAACAGGCCTACAAAAAACACAGATGAAGAATTTAGATAAACGGACTACAACTGGAATCAGAACCAAGGCTGCGATTTAGGAGTTTTTGGGTCATCTGTTCCTTCCCTCAGTGAAATAAAACTCAAATGTCATGTAAACTGGTTTGATTTCTTCATTTCATAAACATTCAATTTTCTTACAGTAAAAGACAATAGACATGAGCTACAACTGTTATACCTAGAGAATAAACTATACAAAAAAAATCAAAACAAACAAACAAAAAAAAAAAACCACCAGCTAAAATTGCACCTGCCTATTCAGAACATAGTTACAGTCACTGCATGTTCAAGGTCTGTCATGCAACAATACAAGAGAAATACAAGATGATAAATACAATGATGAAACCTTTGCTTTAAAATGGGAATAAAACAAGAAAAACTGACAAAATCTAGCCTGCACGGAAGCCTTTACAGAAAGGAGATGAACCAACACTGCTGGGGGGCTGTGATTTAATGACACCAGGACTTCTATAGCAATACTAGCAAAAGAAATCACCCCTCACAGAGTCCATTTAGACCCTACTGCAACAAGGCTTATGAAAGGTCTAGAAAACATGTCTTAAGGGAAAGCTGATGGAGCTGTGTTTGTTCAGGCTCGAGTGGAGGAGGCTCAGGAGGGACCTCACCGCTCTCTACAGCCATCTGAAAGGGGGGTGTAGTGTGGTGGAGGCCAGTCTATTCTGCTGTGCCTGCAGTGAGAGGACCAGAGGAAATGGCCTTAAACTGAGACAGGAGAGATGCAGATTAGGTATCAGAATTTTTTTTTTCAGTGTTAGGGTAGCCAGGCACTGGAATAGGTTGCCCAGGGAGGCGGCAGACTCACCAGCCCTGGAGGTGTTTAAGAGGTATCTGGATCTGGTCTTGGCTGATGTGGTTCAGAGGTTACAGTGGTAGTACTGGGCAATGGTTGGACTTGATCCTCTTGGAGTTTTCTTCCAACCTTGATGATTCTGTGATTCTACCTGAAGCCCTCTGCTTCTGCAGGGACCACATGTTGCAAGTGAGCGAACGAGCAGCACTGCAGGTAAGGCTCAGCAGCTCCAACTGCTGCTGTCCCTGGCCAAGTAAAACCCTGAATAAGCACTATTTATGAGCAATGACACCTTTGACCACATGCAACTGCACCCACTTGAGGCGAAAAAACTGGTGGGTTTGTGGAAATGCTGCACTATGTTATTTCTAGTTGTTATAGAATGATTACACAACTAAATACAACCTAAAGCACAGAAAACCAAAGGTAACAGAATCTTTAGTCATCTAGCTAACTTCTAACCTGAAAACCAAAATGAATCTTTTCAAGTAACAAAGCAAAAATCAGGTTGGGGGATAGGGGAGAAGGCATCAGCTTTCCTTCTGGAACATTTCAGAGCGAATCCAATAA
Source organism: Oxylabes madagascariensis (assembly GCA_013400675.1). Taxonomy (NCBI): domain Eukaryota; kingdom Metazoa; phylum Chordata; class Aves; order Passeriformes; family Timaliidae; genus Oxylabes; species Oxylabes madagascariensis. Next base: position 25,800 of record VYZR01050399.1, on the reverse strand, counting down.
AAGAAGAAAAAGTTACAACCATGTAGACCTTATTTTGATGTATAATTACATAACTGTCTCAAAGTTCCAATTGGCATATTTACCACAGGACTTAATTTATTATCTTAGCTTTGTAACTAAATTTCTAAAATACGTCTCACCGAAATAAATCTGTTTCAAAATAATGTCTCACAACATCTACAATGAGTGACAAGAGGTATACTTCATTTTTAACTGTTGGATTTCCAAGACAGGAATATGAATTTCCTTTAAATGGGGAGAAAAACTACTCAGTGAAAAGAACCGAAGATTAAATCAATAAAGTGCAAAGGATTGAATTGAACATGTTGCTTAGAAATAAAATTTATAGACATGAAAAATACATTTCTTTTATCAGGAAGAACATACATACAAAAAATAAGGTTTTTAGTAAACCTCAACTGAAAGACAGCAAAACTATGCTCAGGCAAAGGCTTGGAAGTGCCCTAAAGTGAAAGCATTTCTCAGAAAAATACCCTCAGTAAGACAAGCTGGAATACTGCATAATTTCACAGAAGTACCTAAGCCAAAAATCCTTACAGCAGAAATCTGATTTTCTCTAAACAAGAGTTGAATCTATGGGGTAAAGAACAGCGGGAAGAGGAGGCAGGATGCCTCCCTGGAATAGGCCAACTCCAATAGGGGTTGTATGTGTAAACCATTGAAAGTATCCTCATGAAATTAAAGAAAAATGCTTTGAAAAATAAAGTCAATGCCTATGAGGATTTAAATGCACCAGCAATAAGGAAACACAATTATGTGAAAAGTAAATGCCTAACCAAAAGCCCAAAGTGCAGCCCTAAAATATCAAACATTCACATTGAAGCATCTTTTGCTGAGGACTCAATAACAATTCTGCCATTTTCTTCCATTAGCTCACACATCATCAACTAAACTTCACCTACAGATTTCTAACAGAGAGCTGGGTTGAACCTTCTCACCCCCACTAAAAATCTCATGCTGCAGCAGGCCAACCTAAGTGTTTAAGACTTCCCTGACAGGAAATCTTACCAAAAAAATTGCACTTTGTAAAAAGAATCATAGGAAGACAACACTGCAAGAGAAACTTTCTAAGATGAAAAACACCTGTGGATTCATACGTGGTGGACAGCCCGCCCAGATTTGCAGTAAGAATTACCTGAAGCTAAAAAACCTCTCACGTTTTCTGTAGTTTCAGAAATACTCCAATTGAAGTTGCACTAAAAAATGTTCTTGCACTAAAAGAACAAGTTCAGATATGTTTTTTTAAAAAAATTAATTTTTGAAGGAATTCTGTAACAGTAAACAGTCAAAATTTGATATTATCTCAGGCATTAGCAGCAAGAGAAAAAATGACACCATAACAAAAACATAACTAAGCGTATCTGAAGGAATGGTTGTAAGCAAGCTTAAATACGTCTTTATCAAACTGATTCTTAAATGTCATGCATACCTATTTCAAGTTCAATTTAAGGATATTTTCTTAGCACCCTCAAAAATGTGTTTTATATTAGAAAGTTTCTCTTGCAGTGTTGTCTTCCTATGATTCTTTTTACAAAGTGCAATTTTTTTGGTAAGATTTCCTGTCAGGGAAGTCTTAAACACTTAGGTTGGCCTGCTGCAGCATGAGATTTTTAGTGGGGGTGAGAAGGTTCAACCCAGCTCTCTGTTAGAAATCTGTAGGTGAAGTTTAGTTGATGATGTGTGAGCTAATGGAAGAAAATGGCAGAATTGTTATTGAGTCCTCAGCAAAAGATGCTTCAATGTGAATGTTTGATATTTTAGGGCTGCACTTTGGGCTTTTGGTTAGGCATTTACTTTTCACATAATTGTGTTTCCTTATTGCTGGTGCATTTAAATCCTCATAGGCATTGACTTTATTTTTCAAAGCATTTTTCTTTAATTTCATGAGGATACTTTCAATGGTTTACACATACAACCCCTATTGGAGTTGGCCTATTCCAGGGAGGCATCCTGCCTCCTCTTCCCGCTGTTCTTTACCCCATAGATTCAACTCTTGTTTAGAGAAAATCAGATTTCTGCTGTAAGGATTTTTGGCTTAGGTACTTCTGTGAAATTATGCAGTATTCCAGCTTGTCTTACTGAGGGTATTTTTCTGAGAAATGCTTTCACTTTAGGGCACTTCCAAGCCTTTGCCTGAGCATAGTTTTGCTGTCTTTCAGTTGAGGTTTACTAAAAACCTTATTTTTTGTATGTATGTTCTTCCTGATAAAAGAAATGTATTTTTCATGTCTATAAATTTTATTTCTAAGCAACATGTTCAATTCAATCCTTTGCACTTTATTGATTTAATCTTCGGTTCTTTTCACTGAGTAGTTTTTCTCCCCATTTAAAGGAAATTCATATTCCTGTCTTGGAAATCCAACAGTTAAAAATGAAGTATACCTCTTGTCACTCATTGTAGATGTTGTGAGACATTATTTTGAAACAGATTTATTTCGGTGAGACGTATTTTAGAAATTTAGTTACAAAGCTAAGATAATAAATTAAGTCCTGTGGTAAATATGCCAATTGGAACTTTGAGACAGTTATGTAATTATACATCAAAATAAGGTCTACATGGTTGTAACTTTTTCTTCTTTTATTGGATTCGCTCTGAAATGTTCCAGAAGGAAAGCTGATGCCTTCTCCCCTATCCCCCAACCTGATTTTTGCTTTGTTACTTGAAAAGATTCATTTTGGTTTTCAGGTTAGAAGTTAGCTAGATGACTAAAGATTCTGTTACCTTTGGTTTTCTGTGCTTTAGGTTGTATTTAGTTGTGTAATCATTCTATAACAACTAGAAATAACATAGTGCAGCATTTCCACAAACCCACCAGTTTTTTCGCCTCAAGTGGGTGCAGTTGCATGTGGTCAAAGGTGTCATTGCTCATAAATAGTGCTTATTCAGGGTTTTACTTGGCCAGGGACAGCAGCAGTTGGAGCTGCTGAGCCTTACCTGCAGTGCTGCTCGTTCGCTCACTTGCAACATGTGGTCCCTGCAGAAGCAGAGGGCTTCAGGTAGAATCACAGAATCATCAAGGTTGGAAGAAAACTCCAAGAGGATCAAGTCCAACCATTGCCCAGTACTACCACTGTAACCTCTGAACCACATCAGCCAAGACCAGATCCAGATACCTCTTAAACACCTCCAGGGCTGGTGAGTCTGCCGCCTCCCTGGGCAACCTATTCCAGTGCCTGGCTACCCTAACACTGAAAAAAAAAATTCTGATACCTAATCTGCATCTCTCCTGTCTCAGTTTAAGGCCATTTCCTCTGGTCCTCTCACTGCAGGCACAGCAGAATAGACTGGCCTCCACCACACTACACCCCCCTTTCAGATGGCTGTAGAGAGCGGTGAGGTCCNCTGTCTGGCTTTGTATATTATCTCAGGCATTAGCAGCAAGAGAAAAAATGACACCATAACAAAAACATAACTAAGCGTATCTGAAGGAATGGTTGTAAGCAAGCTTAAATACGTCTTTATCAAACTGATTCTTAAATGTCATGCATACCTATTTCAAGTTCAATTTAAGGATATTTTCTTAGCACCCTCAAAAATGTGTTTTATATTAGATTTGCACAGCTTAAAAGAGGAAAACATTCACGTAAATGTGTCTTGCCAATTACCCAACAGTTTATTTTCTCAAATATCACCCTCCTGTACAAAAGCTCAAATTCTCTTAACAACCACCTCAAGACTAAGGCCCTACACTAAGGCAGAAGATGATGCAACATCATCATGATAAAAGAGCACAATGTTAAGTATTATTCTGTGTGATAGCAGTGCTGAAGTGCCAAGGCCCTTATATTTTCTCTCCATATCTATGGGCCTAAATTTGTGCAAATATACAAAGCCAGACAGGGTACTGAAGCCTTAGGGGGAAGGAGATGCCTTGTTTTCTTTGGTTTTTAGCATACTGAATTTTAACATTTTGGCACATAATAAGAGATTTCTCTACTTCAATTATCTGTATCTAGAAGAAATAAGAATCTTTTGAAAACCTGGCAGGATGCTTGCATAGGGAAACACAGCTCCGGGGAAAACAAACAGGGGGCATTTATAAAACATTATTGTTTTTCACATTGGCAAGACAGAAGACAACTCTGAAGAGCCTAAAAAGATACCAAAGGTCCAAGTTAGCAACTTCAACGGCCATTTTGTTTAGGTTTTCATCTTCCCTAGGCTCTACCAGAAAGGTTAAAGAGCTCAACAGACCACCACTAAGGGAATGCAGAATGAACATGAGACCTTGGATTTCCTAAATGGTTCAGTCTACTTAACTGTATTTCACTGAGAATAATACAGAGGCAACATCTTTGTGGTCCATGTAGTACAGGCTAGGGAAGATGGAAACCAATGGGAAACTCTCCTGAACTGGCTTACAGAGCTCAGCATAGGCAAGCTCCCTGACCTGGCTGCAGATTCCCCACCACTGCCAGAGGCAGCATCAGCCTCACTGCCACAGGCTCCCTTCCCACTCTGGCTGGAGTTTGCTCTGCTTTCTCTGCCCACAGCATGGGAACAGAAAGCTGAGAAGCTGAGGGGTCCAGGTGAGGGAAGGTTTGCCTTTGGACCTCACTTAATGCCAGGATTATTGCCTACTTGCTAAAAAGGGGAAAAAGAAAGACTTGTACCAAAAATCACTTTCCTGGAATGTAGTTTCTCCCAAACATGAACAGTTGAATCCTGCATACCAGATCACAGGCTTACAGCTCAGCATGGGAGTCATCCTACGGTGAGCTGAATCCATCTCTGACACTGAGAAATTCATTTCAATACCTTGCCCTCCTATCAGCTACATGGAAATAATTCAGCTATTTTCTACAGAAAAAAATGAAGCATGGGGTCCAATTAAGAATTTAGATTATCTCAATCCTTTGAAGAGCTCCAGAAGAGAAGGAATCTTTAAAACAATTTTAAGGCTTTAGTAAAATATAGTTCTGACTCCAGCATCATGTTATTGTAGGACAATTAAGATTCCTTTTTGTTTTGCACTCTTTTTTTTCTTTGAGCTAACTGTATAATCCCACAAAGGAAGCAATAAACAGCTACGAAACCTTACCAAGTTGCAAAGAATTCTTAAAATTATCTCTGCTATAAAAGCAGGGTCCAAGATTCTTTTNATTAAATACACACATGCATTCTTATAATATCAAGATTAGAACTGTAAGCCTTTTAAGTTCACTTTATAAATTTTATGTCATTCTGTGCCAAGCCAATGATACTAACTTACAATGTCAGTAACAAAACATCACTAGGTCCAGCAAAGAACATTGAAACACATGCTATGTTCTAGCTCTCTTGCAAAGCAAAATGATCACCCAGATTTCAAGTTAGCCAAAGCCTCTTGAAACTTACACAGCTCTGCTCTCCAGGCTTTCAGTGAGTACTTAACACATACAAGTAAATCCACAGAGAGGCAATCTATGCGCTGAGCTGCATCCAGATGTGCATGTATGCACACACATACACACAGCTATTTCCATAAAAAGCTTTAAAGTGATTATGAATTACAGACAGGAAACTAACACATCCTCCTGTGTGGACAGTCTCAACCTAAAACACATGTCCATATAATACAGCATTCATCCCCTACAATTTCCCTTATACAGACAAGCTTTAAGTTGGATATTCAGGATGGCACTCCAATTAACCTGTTGACACCTCAAGCCACACTAAAAAATCTGAGTACATACAAGCTTCTGCTCACTGTGAGGAAAAAAAGGCCTTTTTAGCCCATACAGATATTCTTTTTAGCCTAATTTTACAAAACTATAACTATTACCTTCATCAAAGTCTGCATCATCTTCTGTATGCTGAGGGAAAGGGAAGCAATTTGTGATTTCAAGTCTGTCATCCACCACAAGACCCAGCAGCACTCCTTGGACCACTTCATTCCCCTGTCCTTCTTCTTGGTAATGTTTAATGATCTTTAACACAACCTAGAACACAAAACAATAAAATCATGATATGCAATGCATTATTTTTGTCCTCAAGAATTCCCTATCTGTAATTTTTAATTTGTTGCACAGATTAGAGCTGCAAACCAAGTGAGCTATTGGCTTAAGCACCAGCAATTTTAACCAGGTTAAGGAACAGACAGCCATCCTAATATTATAGGGAAAAAACAAGACCATTAAATGAACCATCAAAATGCAATTCTAAACCAATTTTCTGAAACACCATTCTAAAATGAAATATTGATCCTTTTTACTTTAGCTTGTTGCTTTAAGTGTGAACTTTTAACAGTATCTTGAAGGCCCAATAAACCCCCTCTTGAGGGAAACAGTGCTCAAGAAGCTAACAAAACACCTCAAAAAACTATGCAGACACTTGTAGGAATTTTTTAAAAGGTGCAGATCACATCAATTTCAATTGCATTAATCTTCCAAAGCATATCTCACTGCAGTTTTATTTCAGCTGATAGTTCAAGTTATATAATGTGAATGGCGTGTCATAGGGTATTTAAGAAAAATCAATGATAAAAGAAGAAAAATATGCACAAATTACTCATAATATTTTTAACAACGTAATTCCCATTTCCTTCCTTAAATCTGAACTCTACAACGAATAATTCTCATGAGATGATACTGTGAATTGGAACAGTATGAACAAAACCACTCAAAAACAGTCAGTCATTCGCTAGCAACACTTCATACTTAAATAACATTTTATACTGAACAACAAGAACTACAATAAGGTAAGACACTAATCACAAACATTGACTTGAAAGAACTTATGCTTTGTCCAGCGTAAGAGAGGTTTATTTTACTAAACCCTAATCCATCCATTCAAAATTCAGCAGAAAATATCTGGTGATTATGTTTTCATTAAAGCAGTATTACTTTAACATCTGCTGGCAAACAGACTAGTAGATTTCAGCTCAACCACCCTTAGTACAGACTTCATACAAGTATTGGCTTTTAGTGAACATTCTACAGGGGAGGGGGGGGAAAAAGGGAAGTTCAGCTCATACTTATGCATCAGGAACATATATTTGTCCCTAGCTTTCTCCTTTGTTGGTTAGCAGATGTCACTTGTTGTAAACCACCACTAATGTATTAAAGTACCACAATACAGGTTAAATGAAAGAAAAAGAAGACCAGAATAGAAATTATTTACAAATACACTGCCTTCTTGGGCTAAAACGGGAAAATGAGCTTCATACGCAGCCTACTTGGAGGCAGGGCAGAGAGGGCAAAACTGAAAAGAAAGACCTATTTCCAACTAAGTTGGATTTAAGTATCAAACTGGACTAACTCCCAGTGATTCCTTGTTTATTTACAGTATCACTCACTTGTGCTTCCTCTTGCATCTCGATATACTTGCATTGAAGCTTCTCAATCACAGGTAGAAAACATTTCACTCCAATACACATTCACATCTGTCACTCAAGTCCTTTGCAGCCACACCTTTTTATCCATTTTGCTAAAACAGGTCTACAGAGCAGAGACACAAAGAGATACTTCGGCTATATACATCTCATTTCATAGGAAAACAGCAAGGAAATTAAGATCAGTGGGCACTGAAGCAGCATTTAACACTGATGAAAGCAGTACAGCAATCACCAGTTTGAGATCACCTGGACATAGAAGATGAATGTACCACAGAGTCAGCACATAAATAATATTCAGCTTGCATTTAGTGTAAAGCTAGGGTTTATCATATATCTGCCATAAGCTCTGTCTTCCACAGTCACGGAATCCGTAACTACCCTGACAGATTACAGCAGAGAGAGCTCTCTATCTACTATAGAACTTCTCAGCACCTTTACAGTCTTGTAAGCTTCACCTTTTCTGGTACTTTTCCCATTTTCTCTTGAGTTCTCTATGCACACTGACTGTCCCTGCTAATGTGAGTATTGTTTGCCTGTTTGATTTCATTCCAGGAGCATTTGTGATACGACGCCAATTTGCTGCAGCGTTTCTGATGATAATTGCTCACAGAAAGCAGCCACAAATGAAACAAGCATGGGCTGTCACAGAGTATCAATGATTTTTCAGAGAAAGAAAACTAGGAGTTCAAGGCTCTTAAATGTTAACCAAATGAAGTTATTACACAAGCCTGCACTTTTTGAACTTCAGCCTGAAAACCAGAGCAGACATTATCCAGGGAGATACAGACCCAATATTTAGATTTAAGCCTATCTGCAACCTGCAACCTTGTTTCCAACAGAGTCTGAGAAAGGGAGCAGAGGAGTTCATGAACTCAATGCTCCAAATTTCACAACCACTGGGACACTGCAGAAGTTTGTGTTTATGACTGCACTGGAAAATACATTAGCTACCGAAATCACTTATAAAAAGATGCATCCAATGACACAGGATTCTTGTTTTCATTTTGTTCTTTGTTCTGGACAGTTTTATTCAGCACATAAGACACCAGTCTTTCATACAGCAGACTCTTCAACTCAGATTGAAAAACCTGCCACCAAAATATGACCAAGCAGGAAATGTGCTCTGGAACTTGTGTCTCAGTACTAAAAAACAGACCTTCAGGTGTAAAGCAGAACTATTTCTCAAGTAATAGCATCAGCTACAACACTAAAAATGTCATTTCCATTTGTTTGCTACTCTAGATACAGCAGGAAGAGATGACCACTATGCAAACACCAATGCCATGACATTTCTGACTGAATGTACAAACCAATACTTCATACTGAATAAACCACGTATACCCAAGAAAAATGAGCACTAACTTGTATCTAGACATTTCCTAAAAGAAAAAGATGTTATGTTTGTGAAGCATTGGAACAGAATCAGAGTAGTTATATTGGTCTGAAAATAAATGTAGTAAGTGTTAATAATGCAAGTAACACAGCACATTGAAAAATATCAAATTTTCCAAATTAGACTTAAAAAAAATCCCAAAGAAATAAAGCAGTTTTGTAAGCTGTTTTGTGCATTTATTACAAGTCCAGTTGAGCATCACAACAGAGCCACTGCATGACCCNTCCCAAAGAAATCTAAATGAACACCAGTACAAGCATATTTCAGTTAATGCTGATTCACTTTCCAAAGACCATTTATAATTTCCATCCAATTATTCCCCTAATAGGAGATATTGCCCCTTTGTACAAGCTATGATTGTTTTTAAATACCCATAGACCCTTCACTGCTATGCCATAGCTACACAAAATTAACAGTACCCAAACCAAACCACATTTCAACTGCTGCTGTTATTAAAGTAATGCAGCTGGCCAGTCAGGAAATGTTATGTTTTTAAGGAGAAAATGTATCAAATAACAAAAAAACTCCTCAGATTTCTAAACTCTAATACCCTGAACACAAGTCAATAATCATAAGCAGCACGATTTAGTAAATCAGCATGTAAGAAATATTCAGGTACATAATGACTCTTTAGAAAACGATATACAAGTAACTCCTAAATAAAACTCAGAGTCCCCCAGCCTTGTAAATTTAGTGTTCAAAACACCAAAGTAATTTAATCATTTGGAGTAGCCACTTGTCAGATTTTAATGACCATTAATCCTCAGTCAAAAAAAAAAACCACCCTTGCAGTTCTGCAGTGCTCCTAATCTCCAAATCTTCAAAGCACTGCTCAAACATTAAGAATGAAGTCATACGAAAAAAAATTAAGAAAAAAATTTAAAAACCATTCTGAAACTATTAAGAACATCAAAGATACATATTTTAACTGCACACTGCCAAATTTTAAATTTGGCTACATCCCAACATCACAGTTGTTAGTTTCAAAAGTTTGTACCTCACTACAGAAATACGTATAACGTGAACCCACAGCTGAAGTATCGTGAACCTTTGGGGGGGTTCTGTGAAGATCCCGCTGTGGGGACATGAATATACCAAGATGCACATTTCTGCATTTATCTAAAGAGAAACAACAGCAAATCAAAGCACTGAGGATTCATTTATGGCAGTGTTCCAGAGAGCCGAATGTCACCACATTGAAACCAGATTTCCAGTACCTGTGCCATGTCTTACACATGTGAAATCAAACAAGAGAGAGCTTCTGTTAGCCCACTGGATACATGATGTAGCACACTGATCTACAGTCTTAAATTAAGTATTTATAGCTTTTTAAATGCTTAACATTTTTTGCCACCCAAGAAAGCTTTGTGGTCACAGCCACTAGAATCAATTGCCAGCATCTGGGGAAGAAGATGCGAAGAGAGTCTAAATATCTCTGTGTAATGTAGCTGGTTTCAGCATTAACGTGGAAGGTACCACAACGTTCACATCCTCACTTAACACTACTGCAACAGTGATCAATATTTAGCTTGGCAAAAGGGTCTTGAAAGCTATGACTGCTAATAATGTGTGATACATTTTGAATACCTCCATATCACATATGTAGCCTTCTCCATACAAATTCTTAAAACTCAAACCATGAACTTTTATATTTGAGTGTTTCAGCACGAGCAATTTCACTTAAACTCCTAGCATAAACCAAATTCAAGAGAGAACTGATAATGCAGCTTTGTAAATGGACAGGTCACAATGTTAGTCATTACTAACTGATTCAGGAAATTGTGCTAACCTCAAAGATGCCAAGAATCAACATCATCTTGATACACATAAAATGCACATATGCCACCTCTGGATAAAGAGTTGAACTGTTTAGAAATTAATATCCACACGAAGACATACCACATTTTACTTTAATTTAGTGGTCATGCCACCTTCACCAGGTAACCCTACACCAAAAGCAAATCTACAACTGATGTGCTGAAACAACCAATTAGCTATGCAAAAATTAATTAAACAGTTTTGAAATCCTCAAGTAAGCATGGGATGGCCTTGTTTTTAAACAAAGACTTGGAAAAAAATACAAAAAAATCTACGTATCATGAAACATGAGCAATGTTAACATTTTAATAGTTCCAGATGAGGTTTTAACACACTAGAGATAAGTGCTTATCCTACACTTACAAAAGACAAGTTCTGGAAGCAGACCAAGCAAAAATGTGCCTTGAGCTGATTTGTCTCCTGGCTATAGCACCACTTGATAAGACAATAACAGAGACTCTCAACTTTCCTGCCAGGAGAAAAGGAACTCTGAAGTAAATTAAAGATATCATTGCAATGATTAAGAGTAAGAAAACATGTCTGATACACATGACGTGCTCCTCCAGATGATTAAGGAGACAGATGTTTATAGACACATATAAAAAATTCCACTTTTATCGGCGCAGTCCACAGAAATGGGTTCTAGAAAGCACTGTGACAGGTAACATGCCAGAAGCACAGGATCAACAGGTTGATACCCTGGTCTTATAGCAGTTGGATATGAACCTTTATGGCACAAGATTCACCACCACATGAAGTCATGGCACGAGTTCAACACCAAGCTGAGCTGTGTGGCTGACAGTCCTGAAGGACAGGATGCCATCCAGAGGGACCTGGAGAAGCTTGAGAAGTAGGCCACAGGAACCACATGAGGTTTAATAAGAGTAAGGGCCAGGGGCTGCAACTGGGTCAGGGCAAGCCCTGGTGTCAAACAGGCTGGGGGATGAGCAGGTGGAGAGCAGCCCTGCTGAGAAGAGAAGGACTTGGGCGTGCTGGTGGATGGGAGGCTGGACATGGGCTGGCAATGTGCACTCACAGGCCAGAATTGTACCTTGGGCTGCACCCAAAGCAGTGTGGGCAGCAGGGCGAGCAGCTGATTCTGCCCCTTCTACTTTGCTCTCCTGAGATCCCACCTGCAGTGCTGTGCCCAGCTCTGGAGTCCTCAATGCGCAAAGGCCACGGGCCTGTTGGATGGAATCCAGAGGAGGCCATCAAGTTGATCAGACGGATGGAAGACCTCCCCTATGAGGAAAAGCTGAGAGATTCAGGCTTGTTCAGCCTGGAAAAGAAGGCTTTGGGGTGACCTGACTGTGGCCTTCCAGCAACTGAAGGGAGCCTACAAGGATAATGGAGAGGATTTACAACAGTAAGTAGTGACAGGACAAGGGGGAATGGCTTCAAACTCAAAAGGAGTGGCTCTAGATCAGATATTAGAAAAAAATCCTTAAATGTGAGGGTGGTGAGGCACCAGCATTGCCCAGAGAAGCTGTGAATGCCCCATCCCTGAAGGTGCCCAAGGCCAGGTCGAATGGAGCCCTGAGCAATCTGGTTTTGTGAAAGGTGTCCCTGCCCATGACAGGGGGCTGGAACTAGATGATTCTTAAGGTCCCTTACAACCCAAACCATTCTATGAAACTGAAGGTTAGAGGTGAAACTGAATTTTACATGTTATACTAATCTCAAGAAATATGACTGATAAACATAGAATTCACTTAAATGCATATTCCAGCTTATTTGCGGAGATCTTTGAATTTTTCTAGATTCTCTTACTGAACAGGATGGCATTTTTGACCATTCCTGACATGACGGATGTCTAGACATTTTTTCTTTTTTTCTTCATATTTAACTTTAGATTAAAAGCTCTTAAAGCTGTTAGACCAATTTTATCCCAGGAGAAGGGAAAAAAAAATAAAAATAGGTTTCCATTAAGACCTTCAACATCTTAAAAGTAATTGTTTTGGCAGATATCTTCAGTCATAACTATGTTTGGTGGCCAAAAAAAAAAAAAAAATATTTTAATTCCCTGAGAAGTAATCAAAAAGATACTTAATCTAAACATTCTGTTGAAAAACCTAAGACCAAGACTGAGTAGACTTTAAAGGCAAGGTAACTTCAGAAAAATGTTGTTTCGAACAGCGACTTCAGAAATAACAAGCCTTAGCCCTCACAGNGGAGAGCAGCCCTGCTGAGAAGAGAAGGACTTGGGCGTGCTGGTGGATGGGAGGCTGGACATGGGCTGGCAATGTGCACTCACAGGCCAGAATTGTACCTTGGGCTGCACCCAAAGCAGTGTGGGCAGCAGGGCGAGCAGCTGATTCTGCCCCTTCTACTTTGCTCTCCTGAGATCCCACCTGCAGTGCTGTGCCCAGCTCTGGAGTCCTCAATGCGCAAAGGCCACGGGCCTGTTGGATGGAATCCAGAGGAGGCCATCAAGTTGATCAGACGGATGGAAGACCTCCCCTATGAGGAAAAGCTGAGAGATTCAGGCTTGTTCAGCCTGGAAAAGAAGGCTTTGGGGTGACCTGACTGTGGCCTTCCAGCAACTGAAGGGAGCCTACAAGGATAATGGAGAGGATTTACAACAGTAAGTAGTGACAGGACAAGGGGGAATGGCTTCAAACTCAAAAGGAGTGGCTCTAGATCAGATATTAGAAAAAAATCCTTAAATGTGAGGGTGGTGAGGCACCAGCATTGCCCAGAGAAGCTGTGAATGCCCCATCCCTGAAGGTGCCCAAGGCCAGGTCGAATGGAGCCCTGAGCAATCTGGTTTTGTGAAAGGTGTCCCTGCCCATGACAGGGGGCTGGAACTAGATGATTCTTAAGGTCCCTTACAACCCAAACCATTCTATGAAACTGAAGGTTAGAGGTGAAACTGAATTTTACATGTTATACTAATCTCAAGAAATATGACTGATAAACATAGAATTCACTTAAATGCATATTCCAGCTTATTTGCGGAGATCTTTGAATTTTTCTAGATTCTCTTACTGAACAGGATGGCATTTTTGACCATTCCTGACATGACGGATGTCTAGACATTTTTTCTTTTTTTCTTCATATTTAACTTTAGATTAAAAGCTCTTAAAGCTGTTAGACCAATTTTATCCCAGGAGAAGGGAAAAAAAAATAAAAATAGGTTTCCATTAAGACCTTCAACATCTTAAAAGTAATTGTTTTGGCAGATATCTTCAGTCATAACTATGTTTGGTGGCCAAAAAAAAAAAAAAAATATTTTAATTCCCTGAGAAGTAATCAAAAAGATACTTAATCTAAACATTCTGTTGAAAAACCTAAGACCAAGACTGAGTAGACTTTAAAGGCAAGGTAACTTCAGAAAAATGTTGTTTCGAACAGCGACTTCAGAAATAACAAGCCTTAGCCCTCACAGTTTTATCTAGTAAGTGTGGCAGACATCCTTTGGACAGAAGACCTCAAAGCTCCACAATAATTTACATTTATCTTGACTTAATAGAGCCTAAATACCAACATTTATAAAGTCTTTGTAAATACAGTTCTTGGAATAGTAAGCTTACATTTTATGTCACTCAACAGCTAATTCAACACCAGATGTTAAAATCCTATTTCTGAACTTGACAGAAATTTGGGGCTTTAAAACAATAATTATATAGGAAGTATAACAGAATGATGCATGCCATTTCATACCATCTCAACTGTATATCAAAATACCTTTTCGACACGAGCAGAGGTTTCTTGGAGCTGAGCCTAAATTCACCAGCAATGAAAAATGTGTACTGATCTGAGGTGGTCCTCAAGCAGAGGATACTACATATATTTTCACACTGAAATTATAAATCATAGGAGTCTGTCGATTTTGTCTCATGTAGGTCCTCAGCACCAAACCATTCTGGAAATCCATGTTAAACTGAATGGAAAGTAGTCCATCTTGAACTATGAGGGGGATGATGTTACATGCTTCTGCACTGTATTAGTATTTTTGAGTATTAGGAAGCACATGAGAAGCATCCAAAGTTTTTTGTTCCCTATTGTCTCTATTGCACCACTTGGTACCATTAACACTTGCTTAGTTTGCAAACATTAAGACTTCAGATGACTTAACTGCAAAAGGGAACATCAGTAGTAATCTTTCTGTTCCACAATATGTACATGAGGCTAAAGAAAACTATCCAAATCATAACAGATTATTGATTTAACAAGTTTTTTTCTGCCACTTCTGCTTGGTTTAGGAACCATTTCTCCCTGTAATTACAGGAATCTAGATGGCTTTCCAGATTACCTCTTGCTTATAGCCATCTCACTTTCCTTCAGCATTTGCTTGAGGTTTTTTTCTGACAGAACAAAGGCAATAATATCCATACACTGCAACAAGCCAGATACAACAAGCCTCGTCACTTTATCTCAGTAAGTGGCTGACTCAAAGCACAATTTTAAGTCAACGACAGGCCAAAAAGCATTTTATCATTTCTTCCTGAACATTAACTGCTTATATGCACTGTTTGGGGCATGGCTGAAAAAGCTGTACCTTGCTTACCCTAAAGCTAAGTCTAGAAAAAGTAGGCATTCCGTTCATTTTTCACTTTCTGAACACTCTTACACAGATTATGCATAGCTCAGCAGCACAACACAGACTGAAAGCAAAGCTCCAACCACCACTGAAAATGCCCCACAGACAATACTTCTAAAGTACCTGCTCCTTCAGTTGCTTTATTTCTCTTTTTAAGAAGAACTACTTCCAAACTGCTGCGATTCAAGAGCTCTAGAATTTCCCTAAAAGCAAGATGGAAAACCATTCTAACATGAAGTGGGCCTCCCTACAGAGACACATCCTGGCCGCACCTTCCAACAGCCAAGGTGGCTGTTCCCACAGTGCAAGCCCAGATTCCTACAGACACTACCAAGTGATTGACACACACGCTGTTCACTCACTGGAAGCAAGCTCAGCTGCTGCAAACGTGGCTTAGCTGTTCGCATGTTCTATTACTGGGATACTTTCAAAGTCACAAAGGTTTTTAAAAAAAATCATAGCCTATAAAAGAAGCTACTTCAAATTACAAAAATCACTGATTTCATGTAAAACCAGACACAGAACATGAAAGAGACCATTTCTCAATACCTAGAACTAAAACTGGTTAATATCCAAAATATGAAATGGAAAAAACAAACTGAGACAAGACTCCACAGGTAGGTGGAGTTCAGACTGAAGAACTGAAATAGTACAGACACCAAGCCTGTTTCTGCACAAGTACAACATTAGAAGGGAAGATTACCGGGTTTTGGCTTGAGGCGTGCTGGGTTTTCATAGGCTGCGGTTTTCCTTGACTGTGCCAGGAATTTACATTCATTGGCTAATGTCTTGTAGGTACCATGAAATATCTGTTTAAGTCATTTATTTACTCATGTCCAAGTGAGCTGCTTGTTCTTGCAAAAGGAAGCAGTTAAACACAAACTGCAGTACATCAAAGGAAAAACTAATTAAACAGTGGAGAAAAGCAAAGGTTATTAAAACACAGAAAAATACTGAATGTTAATCAAGGTATGTGTTACCAAATAGACCAATCTCTTCTTCATTTTTGTCCCACTACATTTGAGTTTTACAGCAGTTCAGGTTAACAACCACCTCCAGGGTTAATCACAAGCCATTAGCACACTTTAATACTGCCTCAATGTAAGCAAAAATGCATCATTACACATCTGTATTGAAACTCCCCGTTGCAGTGTTCACACACTGGTAAAATGTAGTTCTCTGCAATACAAAGTTTCTTAACACATTTCACAGTACATGGATTCATGCACATTCCCATGGAAACCGTCAAGGCCACGGGCACTGGAGAATCGCTTCCTCACAGAAACACTTCCGTAAGACAGCCCCAGGACCTCAAACGTGCGAGTGGCAGGGCATTAGACGTTATTAGCACACTGTCAGGAGGCACTACTAGGGATGTAATGACTTTAACATCCAAAATTCTGCTGGTTGCGAGTGGGATGGAGCATTTCCCCAGGACTGCTTAGTATATTATGTCTTCTATTTCCCAAATCTCACTAAACAAAAAATTTTTGAAAACATTCAGTATTTCAGGCAGTTTTTACAAATTGCCAACACAATTCAAATTTATTCTTTTTTATGAATTCAGTATCTAGCCATCATTTCAAGAATGAAAGCTGATGAATACACTCCTTCAGAGCTCAACATATGGAAATTATATAGAAGCGGTAGAGACAGGCACAGTTTCAACATTTTCTGCTCAGAACACCAGAGCTTTACATTCATACTTCAACATACAGTCGACACATATGTTCTGTGTATCAGTGAATCACCATTGTTCAAAATTCGTGGCGCTCACTAAGCAAGGAGTGTATTGCAAGTATAAGGTTTTCTTCAGCATCAACTTCTAGCAGCTTCCTATAAAAAGACTTAAAGATGACAGCCAAAAGCAGCAGTAGCAATTTTATTTAACAGCCTATTCTTTTATCAGATTGTGCCAGACTGCTACCATTTTGAAGCTGAAGAAAAACTGCAAGACAGTTACCCATATCTATTTGACCTTCAAAAATTAGCAAAGTAAGGCAGACCTAGACGGGGAGGAGGGAGTGGGGGCTCATCTGCAACCACTGATCTTTTCCAAAAAACATACCCTGCACAATGAAACTGGAATATGCTATTTAAGGGTGTGTCATTAAAGCATGACTTCCATATGCATTCAACAGACGCTTCCAAGTAACCAGTAAAATCCCTACTGGACATTACTTCCATATCGTTTAGTAATTTATAACTTTTTGCACAACGCTTTTTTCCACATTGAAACACTCAGCTTTTCTGGCAAACACTTGGTTATGTGCTAAGGGGCTGCAACAGAGACAGATCCTCCTAGTAACAGCTAGTGCAATCCAGAGAACCAAGCCTGCACGGAGTCTCAGTTTTCCTGCTGACTTAAAAGTATAAAATTGAGAAAAAAAAAAGCCCAAACCATGAACGCCAGTTATTTCTTCAGCTTTCCCATCTTTCAAACAGAGATTTGCCTTTGTATCATCATCTGATCACTGCCACATGAAAATCACTTCCAGAAGAGTTTCATTTCTAATAACAGCTACTGTGACAATGAGATTAAAAACAACCATTCTAATTTTATCACTGAGAATACCAATGGAGAAGTCAGTATGGCTTTCAAATTGCTTCCAAGGAGTGATGACAGCTGCAGTAAATATCCTACATCACATCTAAAGTTTAAAAAGCTTTAAAACATTTTTTTTTTTTTTTAGCACTGGTAATAATGTAATAGTAAAAAACCCCGAGACCTAAGTGCTCAAAACTCACCCCTATATTGACG
>VYZR01050397.1:8654-35629 GCA_013400675.1 Oxylabes madagascariensis | reverse complement strand
ATCTTTGCCATCTTTTCCTTGCCATGGAAGTAGAACTGGAGTGGTGAAAAATCTTACTGGAATAGACTGGAATGGTGAAAAAGAAGGGAAAATTGGTAGCTCGGATATCTTTACGCTGTATCATACACTGATTTAATGTAAAAGAAGTTCCTTTTCCCTGAGGAAAGCACTTTTAAAATGTAGCAAAAACCGGACATTTTCTGTGTTTGTTGTCTCGTCCCTTTGTTGGGTTTTATGTAGGAGGCAAGGTCTGATAAGTTTTTTTGGCAAGGTCTGATAAGTTTCTTTTAATTTGGTTTTTAGAAAGGACTAGACTTTGACAGCAGCACACAGA
The DNA here is from genome assembly GCA_013400675.1 of Oxylabes madagascariensis. Taxonomy (NCBI): domain Eukaryota; kingdom Metazoa; phylum Chordata; class Aves; order Passeriformes; family Timaliidae; genus Oxylabes; species Oxylabes madagascariensis. The sequence goes on along the minus strand of VYZR01050397.1, from coordinate 35,295 downwards.
CTGGGACCATCAGCATGTGGAAATGCCCTGTAGCTGTGCTGCAATCCTCATGGATGCAGGGAAAATCCTCCTTTTCTCCCAGGTTATAGAATGAGATCCATCACTTGGTAAGGCCAGATGGCTCCAAGGCATTTGCTGGGAAAAGGAGGCAGTAGGAGAGAACAGCGAACAAGGGAAAGACATGGAGCAGTTTTCTGAAGGGGAAAAAGGCAGGAACTTAGGATTTGGGGAGAAAAATAGAGTGAAAATTAGATTTAGCTGCACCTTTAAACTTTTCGATACTTTTAATAGTCTTTTTGATACCTTTTTCCTTTCTGCCAAAGAAAAATACACGTGAGGAGAGAAAGGACCTCAGGTTTTCCCTGTCTTTCACAACAGGGAAAGGCTGAGGAGCTCTGAACATAAAAATAAATAATAAATTGAATAATAAATTCAAGCATAGTGGGAAACAGCTGGGCTGGGAATGGGGGGCTGGAGTCTGGAGCCTGAAGTGAGGGAACCCAGTGATTAGGTGGGAGTGCTGTAGCAGTCCATGTATTTAAAACAAACTACTACCAAAGATTTCCTTGGTATTTTTTACTCTGGATAATTTTTACTCTGACATGTTCTACTTTTTTCCCAGTCCTGGGAGAGTGGCTGAGAGCTGAGGAACTTTACGAGGGAAACAACCAACAAAGGAACAGAAATCCCCATTGTGTGGCCATGGCTGGCAAGGATTCCACATTCTGCAGTGGATCTTGGGCTGCCCGTGGGATTATCAGGGTCAGGGCACAAACTGCTCCGGCTGCCAGGGGAGCAGAGGAGGGAATCACACTCAGAAAGCAGCAGACACTGCAGCAGGGCAGGAATGAGGAGAGAAATGCTCTGTTCTGATGCTGCTTTGTAAGGATTTCTAGTGAAAATCCTACTGGTATCCCCATGTTATCATCGGATCCTTTCCTTTTTTTCCTTATTCAGGTTTTGCTTTCAAAAGTATAAAACTCTAAACAATCACCACCTTGCTTCCTCAGTTGCTAATCTGAATTTACGACTTCTGAAGGACAAAAGATAAGCTTATTTTTATCTCCTCCCTTACACAGAGTAATTCCTGGGTGCTTTTCCTGTCAAGATGCAAAATCATCCCAAATCTCAGTCTTTTTTGCATCTAAATATTAACAGTCAGTTGAGTTATTAGAGCAGAGTGCTGAGCAAATATTCCATGAAGTGACACTGTTTGTATGGAAAATCAAGAATTTATTGTGGGTATGAAGTGTTAGCAACCTAAACAAAGAGTTCTGGGTACAACACTAACTCATTTAGGCCAAGGTATTCCAGTATTCCAGCTCATTCCCAATAATGCAACAAGAATAAAGGGAATATTTCCAGTTTGTCCGCCTTCTGCTGATGTCACACAGATCCTTGCAGTGGATCCTAAGCCTGGTGTAGGAATGGTGTTACAGGGAGCTGCCAGGATCTTCAGGCTCTTCCCTGGTAGTAACACAATGACTAAATTAGTGGTTTCCTGCTGCATTTGCTTCATCAGCGTGGCTGTTTTAATTGCACTGATGACAGAAGCTTGTAAATCACGCCACCGCAATTCCCTTGTGTCTGGAATCTTCAGCTTTTCTTAGGCTGAACCAAAGCCAAGAACTGAATCTTCTTTTAGACTCTACCCTTTTAAACTGTTCTTCAGCATTTGTTAGTTTTCCTTTTATTTTTTTTTCCTGTGGTTTCAGACCTCACCATCCATCATAGTAACTCATTTTCTCTAAAAGGAGAAAAGAAAGGCTGCAATCCTTTCAACCCATTTCCCTCTTTCCCTGATTACTGGTTTGGTCACCAGATGCCCAAATATTTATTGATTCCTCACCATGCAGCTCACTGGGCTATTTTAAAGCATGTTCCAGCCAAATCATGGTAGTGAAATAAGGAATCTAATATATTTTCTCCAAATTCTGGTGATCCCCAGTCACCAAATTTCCAGGCAGATCAGGGGAATGAACCAAAGAGCATCTCTTCCCTCCCCTTGGATTTTTGGTGGTTCCTGGTAGTCTGGGGAGCTGGGTCACAGCATAATGGTGACAGCAGACATGGAGGTGGAAGTAGTGAAGGTGAAATAAGGAGTCAGGGCACTGAAGGACTCATTTTACCTGGTTAATTGCGTTCCAGCAGGGATTGATGCCAGGAATCCCAGCTGGATGCAGGATGCTGGTGAGTCTATAACAGCAGCAGTTTTTTTCCCTGGCAGTTTTCATGACAAAGGTCCTGTTCTTGTCTCTGACAAGATCTCACCCATTGAGATCACGAGTGGGGCAAGGGCAGGGGAAACAACCACTGCTGGCAACTGGCAGGACACAGAAACCTTCACTGCTTAGGGCAAGGTGATTCCAGAAGCCTTCATGGCTTGTCTTGAATCATCTGCTGAGGAGAAAACAATCACAGCCAGGGATTTCATGTCAGAAGGAGCTGGGAAGAGAATTACAAGGGCTGTTGAATAATTTGTCTGGGAAAATGTGTTAATAAGGCATTAGCAGTCCTTATAGCTGCTGAAACCAGAGGAAGCACATGAAGGGAACAAGAGTGGATTTTATCAAGTTTAGTGGTGCTTTTACCCTGTTAAGATCCCTCAAAGCAAGTATCCAAAGGTTTAACTCATGTAGGAAGATGGAATTTATTTGCTTTTAACAAATACAGGAAAAAGAAAACTGATCTCTGTGTGTCCCTTGTATTCATGATAAAAGGTCATACATATCAATTAAATTTAGGATAAATATTCTGTTGTACAATTGATGATGGGGAAAAACAGAATTTGAAATAATTACTGCACTGTTCTGAATGTAATTGCTACATTTAAAAAGATGTTAAACATCTATTAATGTATATTAATAGGAATTGCTGAGGGGAAGGAAATGAAAACGTTTGATCCAGTGTTTTGCAGGCACAGAATTCCAAGATGTGATGTAGCCATCAGGTGATGCTCAGAACACGAGGGGATGCAGGCTGGTGGATCTTTGTTTCTATGGTTACCTTCAACTGGAATTGCTGTAACTAGGTCAGATTGGAAGGTGTGAATGGAAACAAAGAAATCCGGGATCAATAAGGAGAGTTCATGGAGAAGGCGGCTATGGAAAGGAAGATGAGTGTGGAGAGAGGAATTTTAATTTGTAACTCATATGGATGAAGTCCCACCCAGAAGGATCGGTCTGTTTTAGCATCATTCACTCTTCCCGTGTTATTCTGCTGTCTGAAAAATCATCTGCAGCGTTTTGATGTGATTTACCTGTGGCAACACCTTCCCTCCCTCTGGCTGCATATCCAGGCATGAGCAGCCAAAAGGAGCCTTAGGAACAGGAAAGGCTGAGGCAGAACAGATGGAAGAGAGGGAGGGATCTGCTGGAAAAGGGTCGCAAAATCAAGGGTAGGGAAGGTAAGTCATAATCAGACTAGAAATAAGGGGAAACAGGTTGTAAAAGTGGTTCAAAAGAGGGAACTTGGCTGTGAGGAAGGGAAACTCCCTGGAAGGACAGAAGAGACAGTAGGGGTCGGTCTCTCTCCCACGTAACAAGTGACAGGACAAGAGGAAACAGCCTCAAGTTGTGCCAGGGGAGGTTTAAGTTGGATATGAGAGAAAATTGTTGTCAAGGGTTGGCAAGCCTTGGATCAGACTATCCGGGGCAGTGGTGGAATCAGCTAGGGGGATTTAAAAGCCGAGTGTATGTGGCATTTTGAGACGTGTTTCCATGGTGCCCAGCAATAGGACGAGGAGCAAAGGCTATAAACCAGAACTCCAGAAGTTTCACCTCGACACGAGGAAGAACTTCTGTACATTGAAGATGGCAGGGCACTGGGACAGGCTGCTCAGGGACCTCAGCAGGATGTGGAGTCTCCTTCTCTGGAGTCTCCAAACCCACTTGTGTCGCTTGCTCCAGGTGACCCTGCCTTGGCAGGGGGTTAAACTGAACGCTCTCCAGAGCTCCCTACGATGCCGTCATTCTGTGACCGATGGGCTTGGCAGTGCCGGGGGACTCGCTGCTCTCAGAGGGCTTTTCTAAACAAATTGACTCCGGGAGCCATCTCAGCCCGGACAGCCCGAGTTTCCTTCCGTCCCGCGGCATCCCCCAGCATCCCGGCCCGGCCGCCCCTCTCCGGCCCCGGGGGCGGGCGCTCGGCGAGCGCAGCCCAGTGGGCGGGGGGCCCGGGAGAGGCGGAGCCGGGCCGGGCCGGGCCGGGGCCGGGCGAGCCGAGCTCAGCCATGGAGGGCTCGGAGCCCGGCCGGGAGGGGATGCGGCGCTTCTTCACCTGGGACGAGATCGGGCAGCGGAACGGGCGGGGGCCGGCGCCGCAGGAGCGCTGGCTGGTGATCGACAGGAAGGTGTACGACATCAGCCGCTTCTGCCGGAGGCACCCGGGGGGCTCCCGGGTCATCAGCCACTACGCCGGGCAGGACGCCACGGTGAGCGGCCGGCAGCCCGGGCTGGGAGGGATGGAGGAGGGATGAGCGCGGAGGGGGATCCCCGGGGATGGGAGCAGGACGGGGAGCCGCGGGTGGCACGTCTGGATCCTCGGCTGTTCCACACACGCGTACGCTGGAGCTGTGCTCAAGGGAAGCTGTTCCACACAGGGCGCACGCTCCCCGGGGATTGTTTGGGATTGTTTGGGATTGTCGTTGCAAGGAAGCGTTGCTGGAGGAGTGACGAAAAACCGCAGCCGGGAGAAAAAAAAACCCAAATCTCTCAGTAATTTTTTGCACACGTAAGAGCATCGGATGCTGCCACACGCGGTGACAGAGTTGTTGTTTGCAACACGGGTGCCTTCGCCCTCCTCGTACTTCCCGAACCCAAGAGATGGCACTAGAGCAGAATATCACTAGAAGTCGTATTTCAGTCACGAAAAAGAAATGAATCATTCGTGTCTGAGTGCCGGCGGCTGTTGCAGAGCGGAGTAAATGCTGTTGGAGTTGGGTGTGGGGTGCCTTTGCCAGTGGTGTTTCCTTCCTTTGTCTGCTTGTGCCTTTTCCATTAATTTCTCCAAATGAGTGTTTGCACCCAAGGGTGGATATGGGGAGGGAATCTACCTGTAGAATGGTGTTGATGGACTGTGTGTCAGTCAGGATGGAACTCGAGATCTCCACGTGAAGATACCATTGTATGAATATCATTTAGAGCCAAAAATAATAAGTGAATGTGCAACATTTCATGAGGGCAGAGGGCACATGTGCATTTTCAAAGCCCTATCACTGGCACAGGTTGCCCAGAGAAATGGTGGAGCCCCATCCCTGGAAGTGTTCCAGGCCTGGTTGGGTGGAGCTTGGAGCAACCTGAAAGGTGTCGGTGGCAGGGGAGAATGAGATGAGCTTTGAAGGGCCTTTCCCAGCCGAACAGTCTATGTTTCTGTGACCAGAAAAGGGTCAGCCCATGGAGTGAGCAGGTCTGGATGGTGGGATTGCAGCCAGCTGCATTCTTTAGGTGATGATATCAGTGCCACTGCTGAGTGCAGTTGAACTGCTGACCGCTCAGAAACCCCTGCCAAGTTTTATTTTCCAGTGGTTTTGTCCCTGGGGATCAAAAGAACGAGACTCCACAAAACCAGGAGAAAATGCAAAGTAAAGGAAGAACTCCTCTGGTTCGCTGTTCTGATTTCTAGAAGGTGCAATCAGCCATCCCCCAACCCCCAGCTGGGATTGCACTTCAGGTTTTACAGCCTCCATGGAAAGGATTGGTCTAAATGTGTGGTACCATCCTCCCCTGCTCTGCCCATATACTCCTCCCCATTTCCTCCCCTTTTCCAATGAGAAAATACAAATGTTGGTTCCTCTTTCTTTTTCCCTCCTTTATTCAGTGACCCTGAGCAGGGAGGATACTACAGCTGACCCAGAGCTGGCAAAACCAGCCAGTTTTTTTAACCCCTTTCCTGACTAGAGGTCTTTTAAAAGCACATTTTATTTTAAAAGCACACAATGATGGCCTAGTAGTTATAGTGATAAACAATGCATGGTACAGGAATCTTACAAAGTGATGCCCAGCAAGCAAATATTGTCCCAGAAAATTAAAAAAACCCACATCCTTGGATTGAGAGAGATTGTAAAAATATGCTAATTTGGGCATCAGGAGAGAAATGTTGAAAAGGAGGTAATTGGGAGATCAGGAATTAGATGCCAGAGTGCCAGTGTGCCTACAGGATTTGTAATTTAAATATAGGGACGGAATCTGTAGTGATAACAGCCACTAGTGGGCTTTTTCACCTGGTTGCCATGGAGATTGACACCACATTTAAATAATAAAAGTAACAGGTTTCCCCAACAGGAATCTTTTGAATGGTCCAGCGTATCATGGAATAGATTTCTTCTGCTGCCACCTGAATGATGGTTTTTCTTCATCTTGTTTCTCTGTCTGTGTTTCAGGATCCTTTCATTGCTTTTCATCTTGACAAGGCACTGGTAAGGAAGTACATGAACCCCCTCCTGATTGGGGAGCTAGCACCAGATCAGCCCAGCTTTGAGCCCAGCAAGAACGTGAGTGTCATAAAAACTTGGTTTTGGGGTTGAAATTGTACTGTTTAATTTCTCTGACTGGCAGGCGGAACTCCCTGTACATAAGATCATAGGATCTCCAGGAATCACTGTTGGCTGAAGCTTCATTTCACGTCATTATTTGTAGTTTTAGCAATGATTTGTCTCCAGGTGACCCTCAGCTTTCCCCCTTTTCATCCCTGAGAGGGAAAACTGTGCTCCTGTTCATGTTCCTGAGGCATTTTCTGACCAGTGGATGCTTTTGGGTCTCCCCACAGAAAAAGCTGGTGGAAGATTTCCGTGAGCTCCGTGCAACCGTGGAGAAGATGGGGCTTCTCCAGCCCAACCACGCCTTTTTCATCCTCTGTCTCTGCCACATCTTGGTTCTGGATGTTGCAGCCTGGCTCATCATCTGGTATTTTGGAGCATCCTTGGTGCCTTTCCTCTTCTCTGCCATGCTTCTGGGCACTGTCCAGGTGGGCAACTACACAAAATAAACCCCAAAAAGCCAAACCTGGGCGTTAGGTGCTTGTTGCCATAAGCAGGGGACAAATCTTATCATCATGGACTTCTCCAAATCCTGCTTCTCTCTGAATTCCACCAAAAGGGCAAAACTACACATGCTGCTGTGGTAGAGCAGGCTTTGCCTTGCTTTTTCCTCCCCGTATTCCATCAAAGCCTTCCTTATTCCAGCCTTCCCCACACGATGAAAGCCATGCCTCGCTCCTGAGCTCCGCGGTGCCAGAACTCCAAGGCAGTGTGCAGGGGCCAAGCCACTGTGTTCCCATGGGAACTTGCAGGGAGTTAGAGGAGAGGGCAGAGCAGCTCTCAAAGCCCCAGCTATTCCTCCCGTGGCCAGCTGATCCCCTTGGAATTACAAGTACTTGGAGGAGGCAGCAGCAAGCTGCTCCTTAAAAGAGACTTTGTTGCCGATTTCAGAGCAGTTTTGTGAGGGAATAAATGCTGGTTCTCAACTCTGTGGCTGTTTTTTTCCCATGACTTTTTTTCTCTTCCTCATGGAAACTACTGTCCAGGACTAAAAGTCATTAGGCAGAGTCTGGAGTGCACTGGTGTGTAGTGAAAAAGGAGAGTTGGGATTGAGCCCTGGCAGTGGAAGCGCTTTTGCTATCCAGGGATACGTTGTGAGGAGCGTGGGAGTGGGAGAAGAAAGCCCTTTTCAGACACAGACCCTCCTGACAGTTCTTTTTCCCCAGCAGCACTGTTGTTTTTTGAATTCCAGGCCCAGGCTGGCTGGCTCCAGCATGATTTTGGACACCTGTCAGTCTTCAGCAAGTCCAGGTGGAACCACTGGGTGCACAAGTTTGTCATCGGCCATCTCAAGGTGAGCACTGGGCACGTGCAGAGCCCTGCTCTGCAGCCAAAACCAATCCCAGGATAAGGAGAGAACTAAGGGCAGAAGATCCACCTTCCTTAGGGCACTTTCTTCTCATCCATTCCCACAGGGAGCCCCGGCCAGTTGGTGGAATCACCTCCACTTCCAGCACCATGCCAAACCCAACTGCTTCCGGAAGGATCCTGATGTCAACATGCACCCCTTGTTTTTTGCTTTGGGGAAAACCCTCTCTGTGGAGGTGAGACCTGGGGGAAGCTGGGAGGTGACAGCAGTAGGATTCAAATTTGGGAAACTGCAGAGAGCTTGGAAACTGGACACTAATTAGTTTGATTTTATATAGTGCTACTTTGCCTTCCGCTAGTCCCTGATATTCCTCAGTAATATTCCAGCAATTCTGAGATCTTTATATTCTTAAAATTCACTCAAAGTTATTTTTGCAGCATTGGAAGATAAGAATGAAGTATTTGCCGTGATTACAAGTTTCTATTTCCCTTGATGAGAGACTTTCAGTTCTATGAACATCAGAATTACAAGCTGTTCTCTTTTACCAAGATCAGTGTGACTAATTGTAGTGATCTGGGGATGGAAGCAGCAGATGACAAGCCAGGGCTGTCTGGAACTTTTACAAATCCTGATCAAAGAAGCTATTTCGGTGGTCTCAGCCTGGCAGTGGGTGTCACAGTGGTTCCCATCTGCAGTCCAGTTCTATTTCTGGTACAGTTCTGGAGTTAATTGAGTGGCTTTAGCATTTGCTGTCCTTTTGAAAAAAAGCTATGTCAATTCATCGTGTCACTTTAAGAGCTCTGATTTGCATTGAAATTACGGAATGGGCTGTTGGGAGTTACTTTGAACATGTACAGGGTTATCATGGCATTCCTCAAGGAAGCCAGTGGCTTGATCTGTTATGTTTGCACAACAAACATTGAAAAATGAGCAGCCTCAGAGGGAAGATAATCTGTTCACCCTCATTCCTATGGACACAGTTTCATGCCTAGATGCTAATTTCTCCATTTTCCAGACTAATTGCAAGAAGGTGGGAGTTCCACACACTGCCATCTTCATTAACAGTATCATAACAGTACCACACCTTGGGTTTTTTTTAATTCTGAAGCTCTGCTTTGTCAGCAAACTGTTTGTGTGGATTTCTATTTCAGCATTTTCAGGCAGCTTGTGCCCTCTGTAGGGGCAGAGCTTCCTGTGCAGGTCACTGTGTGTGTGCAAGGCACTGCCCAGCCCCTTCTGCACCCAGGGCAGGGTGAAAACTCATCCAGGCCGAGGTTCCAGGGGATGGTGGATGCTGGCTTGGTTGGATAGGACATCTCCTGGAAGTTTAGGAGTGCGTGCACAGGTGTCTTCATGGCCTGAGTAATTTGTATATTTTACAAATTTACACAGCTTGGTGTGCAAAAGAAGAAATTCATGCCTTACAACCACCAGCACAAGTACTTCTTCATCAGTGAGTAGCCTCCCCCTCTGCAGCTCCATGGCCAGCAGTCACTCTGCCCCTTGTTTTCCCATTCCATCCCTTCCTGTTGGGATAATTCATGGCTCTGTTTGTTTCTCCAGTCGGTCCCCCAGCGCTGGTGCCCCTTTACTTCCAGTGGTACATCTTCTACTTCACTGTGCAGCGGAAGCAGTGGGTGGTGAGTCAGCTCCACGGGGGCCAGGGGGACTTCTCCTGAGTTTAGGGATGAATTCCAGTGCCAGATTTACTGGGACTTGTGTGTGTCTGCAGCAAAGGATGTGGGTATAGATTTGGGAATGGTGTTTGCCAAAGGGGGATCTTCCATGGTCTTCCTCTGTTAAAGATCCACTGGGTAACAAAAGATGTTCTCTGGAGTTCTGGCTTTTCTCACTGCTTGGTTCCTCTTTAGATCCATAGGAAAACGTGCTGCTTTAGAGCATGTTGTCTGGTGTTTGCCCTCTGCTGGGTTCATGGAACCAGGATAATTCCTGAGCACAGGGAATGGCTGGTGTCAGGTTGCTTTGGTATGAGGCTGGGGAGGAAAAATTGATTGGCAGAAGATGTTATGGGAGGTTTTAAAGGGAGCGATGGTAAATTCAGAAGCCAGAAATTCTTCCTTTTACTGAAGTTTTCCCTGTCCCCTGCACTACAGGACTTGGCCTGGATGCTGTCCTTCTACATCCGATTCTTCCTCACCTACTTGCCCTTCCTGGGGGTGAAGGGTACCCTGGGGCTCCACCTGTTAGTCAGGTATCATCCAACTTACAATTCCAACATTTTCTCTGCCCAGGTTGTATCAATCCTTTGTGTCAGCTTTTCTCCAGACCCCTGGTTATTTTTCTCATCACTCCCTGTTCTTCTCTCTCCTGATCCTTTCAGTGGGACAGGGGTGGTTTCCTGTCAGGCTGCAGGAGGTGGAAGGTGTGTGTAGGTCTGATCTGCACAGATGTTTGGGGTTCCTGCTGCTCATTTTGTCAGGCAATAACCAGCTGGTGTGTGCACAAGCATTTTGTACTGACTTGTCACATCATGGGGGTGTGATCTGTGATGGTTTTTTTGTGTTTGCACAGGTTTATAGAAAGCAACTGGTTTGTCTGGGTCACACAAATGAATCACATCCCCATGCACATTGATTATGATAAGAATGTGGACTGGTTCTCTACCCAGGTGAGACCTTATCTGTGGAGATCTGTGACAGTTCTGGGTGTGTAAAGTCCATCTATCTAAGCCTGGCCACCTCATGTTGGCTGGAAATAACTCCTGGAGCTGTTGTGTCCAGCCAGAATTCCTATGGGGGTGAGAAACCTGTGTTTGAGAAGGGGCATTCCTAAAATAATACTTAAAACAGGACTTCTTTTTTTTTTCCCTCTCAGCTCCAGGCAACCTGCAACGTTCGTCAGTCCTTGTTCAACGACTGGTTCAGTGGCCACCTGAACTTCCAGATTGAGCACCAGTGAGTGGAAACGGGCTGGGAGTAGTTCCAAGGAGTGCTAGTTAGCCCAGGGCTGAAGAGCCTCCAAGGTCCCTCTATCAGCTGAGGCAGGAACAAAAGATAATGTGGGTTAATTTTGTGCTCTTTTTGTGGGGGCGGAACAGGAACTCTGTAAAGAAAATTTCTGGAGCACCAGTGAGCACCAGCACCACTTCAGATCTAAGTTGCATGGCACAGGGGGAAAATTCCCAGCACAGACCCCGAAGGGACAGGAGAGGCACCATTGCAGAGCACCCATGGCTGTGGTACAAGGGGAGCTCAAGGCGCTTCCAGAATTAGGCACAGCAGAGGGGCTGGGATTCCGTGTGGTGGTGACGGATGCCATGGAATCACCACCTCCTTTTCCCACAGCCTTTTCCCTACAATGCCACGGCACAACTACTGGAAGGTGGCCCCTCTGGTGAAGTCCCTGTGTGCCAAGCATGGCATTGAGTACCAGTGCAAGCCTCTGCTCACAGCCTTTGCAGACATCGTGCAGTGAGTATTGACCCGCTGTGTTCCCAACTCAAGGGTTGTCCAGTGCTGTGGAGTGAAAAGGGGAGGGACATGGAAGGGGAGGGGCAGCCTCTAAAGGTCCGTCTGACCCAAATCGCTTCATCATCTCCTTTGCTTCATCTGTAGATGGGAATTCTCCCCATGAGGCTCTTGACTGGAACATGGGGGTCATTCCCTTGTTTCTCTCTTGCCAGCTCTTTGAAAGATTCAGGGGAGCTGTGGCTCGATGCTTATCTACATAAATAAGCAGCAGTGGATCCCCGCAGAGGAACTCCCCAGCCTTGCTGCCTCCTGTGGTGATCACCCTGAAGATCCTGCACGGAGGAGAGCTGGCTAAGCCAGAGGTGCTGCCACTTAATTCCATGGATGAATGTAATTAATATGATTTTCCCTTGGGTTGTTTTTTTTTGTTTGTTTGTTTTGGTTTTGGTTTTTTTAAAGATGTGCTCTTAATTTTTTCTTGTGCTTCTTTCATTCCTCTTCTCTGGGGAAAAGCTGGATGGAGGAGGTTGTGTCCCACTGAGCAGGGTGCAGCTTTGGAACTGGGANCACCAGCACCACTTCAGATCTAAGTTGCATGGCACAGGGGGAAAATTCCCAGCACAGACCCCGAAGGGACAGGAGAGGCACCATTGCAGAGCACCCATGGCTGTGGTACAAGGGGAGCTCAAGGCGCTTCCAGAATTAGGCACAGCAGAGGGGCTGGGATTCCGTGTGGTGGTGACGGATGCCATGGAATCACCACTTCCTTTTCCCACAGCCTTTTCCCTACAATGCCACGGCACAACTACTGGAAGGTGGCCCCTCTGGTGAAGTCCCTGTGTGCCAAGCATGGCATTGAGTACCAGTGCAAGCCTCTGCTCACAGCCTTTGCAGACATCGTGCAGTGAGTATTGACCCGCTGTGTTCCCAACTCAAGGGTTGTCCAGTGCTGTGGAGTGAAAAGGGGAGGGACATGGAAGGGGAGGGGCAGCCTCTAAAGGTCCGTCTGACCCAAATCGCTTCATCATCTCCTTTGCTTCATCTGTAGATGGGAATTCTCCCCATGAGGCTCTTGACTGGAACATGGGGGTCATTCCCTTGTTTCTCTCTTGCCAGCTCTTTGAAAGATTCAGGGGAGCTGTGGCTCGATGCTTATCTACATAAATAAGCAGCAGTGGATCCCCGCAGAGGAACTCCCCAGCCTTGCTGCCTCCTGTGGTGATCACCCTGAAGATCCTGCACGGAGGAGAGCTGGCTAAGCCAGAGGTGCTGCCACTTAATTCCATGGATGAATGTAATTAATATGATTTTCCCTTGGGTTGTTTTTTTTTGTTTGTTTGTTTTGGTTTTGGTTTTTTTAAAGATGTGCTCTTAATTTTTTCTTGTGCTTCTTTCATTCCTCTTCTCTGGGGAAAAGCTGGATGGAGGAGGTTGTGTCCCACTGAGCAGGGTGCAGCTTTGGAACTGGGAACAGATTCCTTTCCATCTGCTGATCCTTCATTTGCTGAATATATAGGAGGGAAGCTTCTTATCTAACATAGACTTTTTGGGGTGGCTCTCTTTGTGAGTGTAGTGAGAAAGTTGGGACAGCATGAAATCAAGGAATGTGGGAATTAGGGAAATGTGGAAGCTCTAGGGAATGGGATAGGTTCAGTATTTTCAAATCCCTGTTTGTAATAGGGAGCTCCCAGACCAATTTGTACATGTGTGGGAGGGGTGGGGAGGTGCAGGCAGTTCTCTAGGAATAGGATCTAGTTAGAGTTCTAATTGAGGTAGGGAAACAGGAAAGTGGAAGTTTTTCCATTTGCCATATTCTGTGGGAATGCTGCCCTCCACATCTCCTCTGGAAGCCTCTGGATTATTTGGCCTGGTGACATTCCATGGAGGATCTGCAAGGGGTTTCCACCGTGCCAGATTTGGGAGTGTTATGAAGCCATTACTGAGAGTCAGGAGAGAGAGAAACCTGTCCCATCCATACCCAGGATCCCTACAAGAGTGGCTAAGGAAGCAAAAACGTTCCAGGCCAGCTTGGACAGGGCTTGGAGCCAGCCTGGTTTACTGGAATGCAGTAAACCATGGCAGGGGATGGATTGAGCTGAGCTTGAAGATCCGTTCCAACCCAAACCATTCTACAGTTATTCTGTGTGATAATCACTCTGTGGTTGCCTGAAGCTTTGGGCTTTTTTGAGCTCTGGGTGATTTGTTAAAAGGAGAGAATTCCTAACTCCTGGCCCATGGAGAGTGAGGCATTCCTGCCTGAGCAGCAGACAAATCTAAGTTAGAAAGGCAGTGGGGGTCAGACTTCTGTTTAAAAGTATTTAACTTTTCATTCAGCTGCATATCCACAGGCACACCTCAGCCAGAACATTGCTGGTCTCCCTCTCTTGCATGATGTGCCTTCCAAACACACCTCAGTCCTGTGGGATTTACTAAATAGTCTTACTGCCTTTCCTGGGGTCTTTTAATTTACTGCCCCAATGTTACAGATGCCAAACCAGGATGTAGCACCTGCCACATCACTAAGGAAGATGATCCATCACCCTGGTCCCCCAGGGACTGGTGGGTTAGGATCCAGGAGGGATGGGTTGATTTTGAGGAATTTTTTTCCAATCAACATCCAAAATGAGGATGAGGTGTTGAGGGAATGGAAAAAAATGCATCTTCTCAGGCCAAGAGTGTTGTTAAGCACAGGATAAAATTGTATAATACAATCATTAAATATCTGTTGATTAAGACCATAAAGAAAGTGGACCTAAGTTACTGTTTTACCTTGGTTTTTTCCTGCTCAGTTTCTTTCCCTCTTATTACAACTGTGGATGGAGGAAAGTCTATTAATAAAAATTCCTTATCTTACCATTTTTTGCTGTCATCAGAGTAAAATACATCTGTGCAAGAGTCTTCACACTGTAAAAGGTGGAACAAATGCCTGTCCACAGCTACAGAGAGAACACTGTCATAAACCTCTTTCTCCAGAATGTGCTTCTCCTGTGTTTTCTCTGCCACAATAAAGAGGAGACAATAAACCAAATGCCTGGATAACCAGGAAAAATAACACAGATGAGCACATTCACAATCCTGAAGGGTAAGACTGAAAGGGGACCTGACTCAGCATAACCAGATATGAATGTGCTGAGTTTTCTGGAAGTTTTCCAGGCTTGAGAAGAGTTCTCCAGAGAGTTTACCAGGCTTGAGGAGTACACTGAAATACGGGACCTTGGAAGAACACCGGCTCCAACTTTGCCATCTAGTGGAAACCCTTTAGCCTTAAAAATGGTACCTGAACATTGTGGAATAGCCACAGGGTGGCAGTCAGACATCAGAAGGGGAGGAGGACATCCCAGAGGATCAGAAGAGAAGGATCAGATCATGAGAGAGACTTGGCAAGGGCGTGGAGTGGCAGGACAAGGGGGAATGGCTTCAAACTGAAAGAAGGGAGGTTTACATGGGATAATGGGAAGAAATTCTTCCCTGTGAGGGTGGTGAGGCCCTGGCACAGGTTGCCCAGAGAAGCTGTGGCTGTCCCTGGATCCCTGGAAGTGTCCAAGCCTGGGCTGGACTGGGCTTGGAGCAACCTGGGATAGCGGTAGGTGTCTCTGCCCATGGCAGGGAGATGAGGATATTGTTCCTGAAGATGTCAGAGGTTCATAAGGCTTTGAAGATTATCCAGTTAGGTGGAATATCATTGGACAAAGAGGTGGCTCCAACCTGGAATAAATGATTTTTTCCAAATCAGGAAAGAACATCTTCAGCAATGGAGCAACTGGAATTACAGGAATGTCAGGGTGATGTTCATACAGTTAAGGGTGAGGCAACTGAAAGAGGAAAACTCTGTAGTTTTCCCCTTCCCAACACTCACTCATTTGGACTTGTTAGTGGTGCAATTTTGCAGTCCTTGCCCAACTTGTGGATGTGTTTGCATCCATTATCCCAAATTCCTGAAGAGGTGAATGTTGTTCTTTATGGAATTGCCACCTTTAGAAAAGTAGAGGAAATCAAGCTGACTGTAGATCTGCACAGGATAGGCGATGAATGCAGCTGAGTTGCTCATAAATGAGAGGATTTGCTGCCTCCCAAGATTCTTTTATAAGGACTATAAAGAGATTTCCTAACAGGTCCGGTGTAGAGGACAAGTGCAGTAATGCAGCACTGCTTATGGGTGGGAAAGGAAGAGGATTACACTGCAAGAGGTTTCTCTGGGATTTCCATCTCCTGCAGGGACTGGTATTAAATGTTCAGAAAATGGGGAGGAATTTCCACCAAGAATAGTTTTGAAACAGCAGCAAGACATGATACACCCATGACAGCTTATATGAAATGCTGGTTATGATGGTGCCCCTCAGGCAAAATTTCCAAAGGTCTGACTGGTCCATAATAATCTCCCTTGGCATTGCTCACAAGAGCCAGGTTGGCTTTTTGATTTTTGCAGCTCATCATTTAGGCTCTTGTCAGTTTGGTGATTTTTTTTGTGAGAGAATAAAATTGTCAGCATTCCCTGAGCCAAATAAAAGAAGAGGCAGTGACTTGGTCATAAAATGAGAAATTTTAAAGCACAGAATACTTCAATCTGTCAGTAATAAAGAAATACTGAGCAGCTGAAGTGTGGATCAATACCAGTTCAAGATACAGTGTAAGTGCAAATCCTTAGTACCACGGTTAATTAGCCCAATTAGCAGGAGCAGTGCTAGATTGTTCTCTAAGGGTAATATAAAAATTCAAGAATAACTCAATTTTATAGGTGGTAATTCCTTGTATAATGTTTGCTTTGACTCAGGAAGAGATCAGTGCAGGCCTGTGGGCAGTATTATCCTAATTAGGTCACCTCCTGCATAATAGACCTTTTCAGATGAGCACTAACCCATCACTTAGCTGCAGACCAAGATAGAATGATAACTTCTTCTGGCAAGAAGGGATGCCAATGTTCTAACAAGTGAGCCTGAATTCCTTTCCAGGATCATCTCCCAATCGGTTAGGAAAAAGAAACAAGGTGAGGTAAGAAATGCTGGGTGTTGCCCAAGTGAAATAAAAGGTGAGTGGAGATGCTGCAATGAGCTCAGGTTTGATATTTTCTTTGTTTTGTTCCTCTTCTCCCCTCATCCAAGAGGAAGATCAGAAACATGTGAGACTAGAAAGCCAAAGGTATCTCTGTCTTCAGCAAATATCCCAAAGTAAAGGAGTAAGTATAAAATTATGGGACTTAGATCCCTGACAAAGAGGGGAGAAACAAACTCATGAGAGCGTTTTTTGAGGGATGAAGGACAACCTGTGAGGCAGATTGGGAATAGAAAGAATAGTGAAAAGGTCATGGAACTAAAAGTAGGAGTTGCTACTTGTAGCAACCGTAGCAATTCAGTAATTAGTAAAGTGTCAAAGAAAAAAAAAATATTGCAAAAGAAGTAGGAAAATATGAAAACTGTGAGTGGTGCCCTTGCTTGGAGAGTAGGATGTAGAAGTTAAAGGATGAGGGACATCTCTGAGGCAAAATGTTTACGTTGCCCTAAGAATATACCCCAAAATATGTGGCTGAGGAAGGACAGAGGCCGATGGTGAAGGCCAGGGAAGGAATTATGGCCAAATATTGGCTGTGCCACGTTTATTGCAGAGGTTGGAAGGCGGCCCAAGGCCCACAGGAAGGCCAGAGGGGTGAAGATGCTCTGTGTGTAGGCCACGGAGCCACCGTGGGTGTTTTAATCCTGGCTTAGGCCACTTAGTTCCTAATTAGGGTTGCACAAACCACGTATTAAAACAAACTTGGGAGCATGGGCACCTTTTGTGGAGTTTTTCTTCTGTGGATGCCCAATTTCAGGCAGCCAGAGCATTCAGAAGTTTGTAAGCAGTGGGTGCCCTGCGCTGGGCCCAGAAAATGCAACAAAAATGCTGCCTGCTCTGAAAAAAACAACCCAAATATGCAACAGTGAGAAAACAAAATGGGTTTGTTACAGGCATTTAACAGTTTTGTCTTGGATCATGGTGTGTCTTTTTCTTTGTCACAATATAGAGCACTTGGGAGAGGAGAATTACGAAATTTATAACTGAAGATCAGCGTAATTTAGATCTTAAAGCCACGGAAGAGCCCCTGGGATTCTGACTTTCATGAAGCTGGATGGTGCAAAGGGTTTATTTCATAGGAATTGCAAAAAATATATATATAATATGTGTTTTAATGCAATTTACTGTTCTGTGGTGAGATTTAGATGAGAAGGTTCACAGGGCTTACTACAATGCCTAATTTTAGCCCTCATTCTAATTACCATCTTGGGGTTTTATTGTTTGCTCATAAAATGTAACCAAAAACTGGGAGGGAAAGCGTGGCTTTTCACAGGTGGGTTTTTTTTCTGCTTTTGCAAAGGGTGTGAAGATTGTTTTCACAGAGAAAAAAAAAACTGTGTTAATTTACTATTGATATCTGGATTAAGGGATGAAACAAAAATAATAAAAATTTTAAATATCTGAGCAAATGAAACCCTTCAAGGCAGGGTGTCCATTGCAAACTTGACTCTTGTTTATAAAAAACCCCCTTGGTTTTGCTTTAGGTTTGCCTTTCCATTTCATGGGACATGGTATTCCTGATAAGTAGCTCCATCTGAGATGCAGGATGTTGTTTCATTAACCCAGAATACACTAAAAAGGGGAAACCTGGTCCTTTTCTCCTCATGACTGACATGGTACCTTCTAATGTTTTTATCAAAAGCAGTAAATTACTGGATTCTTTTTTCCTTTCCAAAACAAAATTTTGCCAACTGCAAAAGTTTTTGTTGCTTGAAAAGATTGCAAAGATCTTTCTGAATGCAGCTTTTTCCTGAATTATGGATTCCCCATTAAGTGTTGTGCTGGAGATAAAATGATTTTAATTATTTCTATTTCCTGGCTGCGTTTGGAAAGAGGCATGTCATAGTCACAGAAGGGGGTGTCTTGAAGGAGAGTCCATGAAATCCAGGAAGAAGAGCAAGACTCTCTGCACAGGAATGTGTGTGCTGACTGTGGATGGATGCAGGTAATTTCCTTGGAGCCACTGTAGGGCAGAGCATTCCTGAACCCTCCACAAAGGGCTCAGTAACCTCTGAGCTCCGTTCCGGAGTCCCTTGAGGACAAACTCTCCAAAGGAAAGTTATGTTGCATAAATCAGGTGCTACCCACCTGCTGATATAGAGACGTTTCAGATCATCTCTGCTTTGATCAATGATGCTGTTCCATGGCTCCAGAGCAGCCAGGACAGGGCAGAGACTCAGCTCTGCTTCCAGAGGGAAGTGCAGGTGTACTTGTAGATGCTCATCCAAGGTCACACTTTCCCAGCTTTCTCCACTGTTGACACCTAATTCTGGAGACCTGTTCAACCCACAACTGTCTGTCTTCTATCTAACAACTCTGGTGAGACTCTACACTTTGTAAAGTAGGGATTCTCCACCCAGTTTTGCCCAGGAGCCCCACTTGGGAGGTGTTCCCACTTGAAAGGCTCCATGAAAACCCTGTAAAATGCAAGACAATATTATTCAGAACCTAAAGATCTTCTCTGAAAAAGATTTTCTTAGAAACAAGATCACAGGATCATTAATGCTGGAAAAACCTCTAAGATCATCAACCATTTCCAAATGCTCTGGGGTATCTCAGTACCAGATTTATTTCTGGATCATTTATCTCCAGTGGATTAAGTGTGAGCTGCAAACATTTACGTGACAGAGGATAAAAGGGCTGAGGCAGCAACCGCCAGCTGAGCAGTCACGTAGTGTCCTTCTGGAAATCTGGGAAACTGTGTCAGGCGTCTGTGCAAGGCGCCTCTGAGTCATGGGAGCAGGGCTGTGGAGTAGCTCCGTGCACGTGTACCAGCTCCCAGGAACGTAGGACACGCGTTTTGGCAGGTGTGTGGGCAGTGGTTGCAGAACACCAAGTGTAGTGGAAATTCACTTCAGCAGGTTTCTCAATAGCTTCTCTGGGTGAGCAGGACTGTGCCTTTCACTGTCTGAGCTTTTCTATGTGCCTCTGGAATCTGTTTGGTGACCTGGATAATATAGACAGTGGCAGCTTCTGCTTTCACATTGGGAAAGGATTTTAATTTGACAGAATATCAGTGGGCATTACGTGGCCCCTCTGATGCCAAATTAATTCAGGCAATAAATACTTATACACACTGTTGATACAGAGGCCAATGATCTTAGAGTTCCCAAACTTAATTCCACCAGTTTGGTGGATGCTGGCACCCACAGTGTTAACAGTGAAAGTCACAACTACTGACTGTGGGTATTGACAGAGACGTCCCATATTTGTGCACCCCAATACATTCCTGGCTTGTTATCCTGCATCTCCTTGTAGAACAAAACCAAACCCCACATTTTTATCTCCTCCTTTTCAAATAGCTGCTACGTGTGCAAGTCTGAATATAGGGCCATGGGAAGGGTTTTTTGTACTTTCAGCCAGCTATGGAGTAACTTGATATTTTCACATGTGCACAAAACCCAACATCTGCAAGAAATTGCGCAAACTGATGCATATTTTATTGCCACCACCTCAACTACTGAACATTGATTTAGGTAAGACTCTGCACATGTACATAGAACATGAGCACATGATTAGCGTGGACACTTTCAGCTTTTATTTAGAGCAAGATAAAGAGTTACAAAATACAATATGACAGCAGAGTAGAAATTATTCCTCCCATTTTATCACTGTCTTCTGATGAATACCAGCAGTCACATTTCTCTTCTACTTTGGGTGGTTCACCAATTGCCACATGTTAGGCACTTTTAAATGACAGTTTGGGGCTTGACTGATTAATTTGCAAGATGCTACATGATTTGAAGAAGTAGAATTGCATAATTTGGAGTTCTGTGTCAGCCAGAGAACTGCCCACTCTGTGCTTGGGAGACGGGGAAAACGCCTCACTCTGCTGAGGTGCCTTGGTCAAGAAAGTAGTTTGGGTTTTTTATCTATCTTTGCCTTTATCTTTCTGTCCTGCCTGCTGAGGTCTGCAGCTTCATCTGACTGTTTTCAGTCCTTCTCAGAACTGTGAGCTCACACAACAACCAGTTTTCTTGGAATCCCAGTGTGTGAATTGTCTGGGAAACTCATTGTCATGAGAGATCGTTGAGACCTGCAGCTAGTCAGGCTTCAGGCAGGGATTGGGCATCACTGCAGGCCACATCTGGGGTTATAGACCTAAGAAATTTGGAAACATAAATAGAAAGTTTGGGCCAAGGAGGAAAACTCAGGATTTAACTCAGTGTTGCATTACAGAGAGGTATGATGGAAATACCCCATCTGTACCACCCCAGACTGTATCACATCTGCCTGCTGCTTGTACCTTCCTCAAAAGCATCCAAAGCTTGTAATTTCACATTAAAATAAACCCAATCAGGATTAAGACATTGCTAGATCTCAAGTAGGGCAATATTTCATTTATGTTGCTTAAATTTTTCTGCAAAATCAATGTAAATTCTTAAGAAACTTGGCATTGCCTTGTCACTGCATTTTATTACAGCTGAGAACTCTTTACCTCTTTATTGCACAGCAGACCTTCACAATATCAGAGATGCTTAGACTTGGTTTTTGCAGGAGTAGTGTTTAAGGAAGTTATGTCAACATTGCATTTAAGCATAGGTTTATGAATCTACAGCCAAACTTGGTGTTAACAGTTACTGCTATTATTATTGTTATTACTGTTACTTTTATTACTATTATTACTACTACTATGAGTTACTTGAACAATTAGGTGGTTGCATGGCTCAAGAATATACAGGAAACTCTGAAACCAACTGTATGCAAACTATTATCAATATAGAAGCCAAATTAACAGGAAATAAAGAATGCTTTCTTAATGTGTTCTTTCTTTACTCTGACCTGGTGTATTTTAGTCAATTATTTAGTTAAGAAAGACACATTAATTTAGTATGCCAGGGTCAACACAGAAAATTTCAAAGACCAAGGACAACCTGAAGGTTTTGGGTGGTGATGAGGCCATTTAGAGGTAACAGGTGGTCTTCCCAAATTCCTGTCTTTATTCCTGTTTGGTGTTCAGTGCAGCAGCCACACCTTGCAAAGGCAGCTCAGAAAGGACAAGAAGGAGCAGGGCTTTTCCTCACGGGTGTGTCCAAGCGTCTGGAAGAGGAGGGAACTCGGGAAGGGTGTGTTTGGGCAAAGAGAGCCAAAGAGAGCCCTTGGAAGCGCAGGGAGTGGCTTGGAGTGGGACTGTATAACGGGCAGGCCAAGATGGGCCACCCTCAGCCTGGACACGGAGCTGGCTCTGGAGACTTCCAGCACGGATGGCTCCACAGACCGGCCCCAGCGAGAAGGGGACGGCACCCATTCCAGCCTTTCCACAGCTTTTCACTTGGGAAGAGGTCAGGATCCGCAACGGCCGCGGGCAAGGCCGGGAGCAGTGGCTGGTGATCGACAGGAAGGTTTATGATGTCAGCGAGTTTTCCAAGAGACATCCCGGGGGCAGCCGGGTTATCAGTCACTACGCCGGGCAGGATGCCACGGTAAGAGCTGGGAAAGCAGTGGAGGAAGGTGGTTCCAGTGGCAGGGAAGGAGGACGTGGTGGGGAATCCTGTCTGGTGGTGGTCATCACTGTGCGTGTTCAGAGAGCAGACTGAGAAAGCAGCATGATGTAGGAAAAGTCCTACAAATATATTTGAACACAGGTCCTCCAGGGATTCCTGCAAAAATCTTTGATCTAGAGGATTTATCTAAAATCATTTGGTGCTCGTTGGCAGGAATAATAAATTCTAAGCAGATCTCCCAGGCTGTGCTGAAAGAAGATGCTGAATTTCTGAATAGGCAGAAATCTGAGCATTGGAAACATGGGCATAAACTTGTGATGTGGGAGATTTAATTCTTGTCACAACAAGACTTTCTGACTTGAAAAAAGTTGCTTAGCCTGTCTTAATGCCTCATGTTTCAGCGTGCGGAATGGGATAGCACTTCTTATTCCCAGCCCACAATGGACCAGATCAGTTACTTTTCACATTTCATCCCTTGCACCCTGCTTGAAACTGGGGCAGAAAAATACCTGGTGATCTCAGAGGAAGAAAAAGGAGAGGTTTGAGCCTTGTTTCGTTTCTCCCAAGTTCACTGACCTTCAGAGCATAGGCCAGCCCAGAGATCCTAGTGCCACCTCCTGCACTTTCTGCCACTGGACTTTTACAGAAGGAGTCAAGGAATGCAGAATGCATGGAATAATTTGTCCCCAGGCTATGTCCTCCCAGCTCTTGCAACGACCTGCAATTTACATCATAGTATTTATAGACACCCAGGGGCTTTAACTGCAGTGAATGTGTTTAAAAAATGACCTTTGAACTTACTTGCTTTTATTGTGGAAATAATTACAATCTGATTTTACTTGATCTTAAGGATATTTTCAAATTTCTAGATGTACTATATCCCTTTGAAGACAGGACCACAAACTGTAGCCAAAATCATGGGTTCAATGTGGATTTGTGTGGGATCCTAACAACACTTTCTGTCTTGCCCTTGCAAATCCTAATCATTCTTTTTGCTTTTAAAGTCCTGCTTTTTCATATATTCTAAGAAATCCACGTAGAAAAGCGGGACTGGAATGTGTTTAAAAAAATTACTGGTGCAGAACTTTACCTAAAACCAGGATCCAGGATTTTTTTTCCCGACAGCTCTTGACTACTGTAGAGCTCCTAATAGTGTATACATAGTGAGAATTTTACTTCCCCTGTGGGGATTATTTTGAAAATACAAGGCAAGACCATTGCAGAACATTTAACTGAAGTCAAATGCTGTGAGTTACGTTGCAGGTGATAGTTCTTAAAGTTAATCTTAAAGTTAGTAAGATGCTAATCAGGGCCTAAGATGAGTGAGGAGAAAGAATAGGCAGGACTGAGAGGCTTTCAGTGATAAGCATCCTTGATACTGATCTCATGGATACAAGTTTCTGCTTGAAAGGATTCTGGTTCCTGTTTCCAAACTGCAGTATAGATACTTATGGATTAAATCAGAATTCCTGGCAAGATGGAGGAATACAAAAATGTATAAAGATCTGGGGGATGAGGGGCACAAAATCACGATGGAAAGATTTCCCCAGTCCTCTGGGTCTGGACAGAGTTGTTCATTTGTCACTGTGACAAAGGGTCACTAGATGTCTTTAGAAAAGCTCAAATGTCCAAAAAGTCACCCTGTTCTGACTTTTTCTACGCTAAAGTACTCAGAGAGAGACTGTCTCCAGCCAAGAGGCTCCAAGGAGGTCCTCTGTCCTCTTCCAGGGATTTGATTCTGACCAAACCTGTGCAGAATATTTGGGTTGTGCTCATCCCTGCTGATTTTCAAAGCCAAAATCTGCAAAATTAGACTGTTCAATATGAGGATTTTGAGCTCTTTCTGGAAGAAAATCCTTTCTTATGGAAAATTCACTGAGGACATGACCTAAAGAAGAGTTTTGATTTCTCTGGAATCTCATCCTTTAATCCATTGTTTATATTTGATTTGAAACTAGGATTTGAAATGGCTCTTGGGCAAGCCCTTTTGTGTCATTAAGTGTTCCCACTTCCCCAAAACATCAAGCGGTCTGGAAATTTGGAGGGAACTGTAAGAGACACCCAGCTTGTGCTGCTGAATATGAGGCTTCAGCATCTATTTTGTATGGCCTTAGTGTTACACAGACAGGATTTCAAAGCCTCATCCCAAGCATGCCAAAGACACACCTCATTCCCTGCTCCTGGGTCCCATCCATAGGGCAGGGCTGCTTGCTGGAGCCTTCTAGGGACAGACTGTGCTGAAGCAAGCAGATCAAAGAACAGGTTTCCCTCTGCAAAGGGTTTTTCATCAAACCCTTTCATGTTTATTACCAGCCTCGCCCAGGGGCTTTTATGAAATCTAGACTCTGGAAACACCTCCAGCTTCCTTGGTCCAAGCTCCAGTCAATGGGAAAGAGTGACAGGAGAGACAAAAATGGACAAGGGGAGCAGGATTTTGTATTACAATCCCGACCTGGCAAATGAGAGGCTCAGCTCTGATGTTGGGTCACCTGCCCTCTCTCACTCCCTCCCTTTGTGTTCCTCAGGATGCCTTTGTGGCATTTCACAACGACAAGTCCCTGGTGAAAAAGTACCTGAAACCTCTGCTGATTGGGGAGCTGGCACCAGATCAGCCCAGCTTTGAGTCAAATAAAAAGGTGAGTGCCCTAGATTCCAGCAGTGGGAATGGCTTGGGGTTCAGCATGGGAGGAGAAGGAAAACAGGAGAGGTAGCAGAAATTGCCTCTGAGGGAGCACACCTGATGCTGTGGGTGGGCAGGAGGTGGTGATGGGCAGGCATGGAAACATGACTGTCCCAGCATCACTAAATCCACCCCTGGGACCAAGGAATGAGCGCCAGAGCCCCAAATCCTGCTCGGTTCTCCTCACTGGGATGTCTCAGAATCAAAGCAAAGTCTGTTGACTTCATGCTTGTTTTGACACTGAGTCCCTACTGACAGAACATCTCCTCCAACTTCTGTGGCTGTTTTGGGATTCCTGGCTCTGCTCTATACCATTTTCGAAGTAAATAGTGCATTAATATTCACTTTATCCACAGAAATCCCTTTTCTTTACCCACAGAAATCCCTCTTGGAGGATTTTCGTGAGCTGCGCTGCACCATTGAGAAGATGGGGCTTCTGAGGCCCAATTACTACTTCTTCTTCCTGATTTTCCTTCACCTCCTGGTGCTGGAGGCTGCATCCTGGCTCGTGCTCTGGTACTTTGGCATATCCCTGGTGCCTTTCCTGGCTGGCATGGTGTTATTCAGCACTGCCCAGGTAAACTGCTGACGGGTAGTCAATGCTGCAGATACCCTTGGCTCTTCCAGGTGGAGAGGATTAATGGAATGTCCCAGGCATTGCCTCTCCTTAGATCCCATTATCTGGCTGAAGATGACAAGCACATTCTACGTCACCATTTTTGTTGCCTGCAGCAGATCTCATTTTGCTGACTGGCTGCTCCCTCGGGATGGTGGGGTTCTTGTGGAACTGGCTCTTTCACGAGATGGGATGAGCTGATCTAATCACTTACTCCAGCAAAATGAAGGAATATTTCATTCTCACCTGCACTTTTGTCTCTCTGTTTCTTCTGTCAGATGGCTCTGGTATTTTTGGGGTCCTTTATGAGTCCCCACTGAACAGTTTTCTGCTGGATTAGTAAATTCAGCCATATAAGTAAAAGAGCCATTTCAGGGTGGGTGTAGGGAAAGAGGGAATAGGGATTTGTGGCACTTACATGGGAGAAATTGAAGGGTGTGGCAGAGGGAGGAAAACAGATTTTCTTATTAACACTGAATGCTTAAGTTTGTTCAGATCCCCTGGAGCAGGTGCAAATGAGCTAATTTATTTAATTAATCTGTTTTATTTGCCTAATATCTGCTAAGGCAGATATCCCTCGAAGAGCAGTCCTGCATTTCCATGGAAATATGGAATGCAGTGAAGTCACAGACTTGGAAACCATTCCACTTCCTCACTGGTTACTTGGAAATTAATTATTTGTGATGACAGCAACAGAATTCTGTGCTGTTACAGTGAAGTTAATTGCAGTGATGCTTTGCTGCTTTCCCTATATTCCAGATGAAACTAATATCTGGAATTGAGCAGCTCTAGTGGAGAGTGGCCTGGATGGAAGTTTCCAGCCCTGTGATCATCTCTTCCACACAGCAGGAGGATGAAACACTATGAAGTTACAGAGACTCACAAGGCAAATTATTGCAATAAAGCAGTTTTCTTTCCTCAGTTATCCTTTTGTCTCCCAGATCCAGATGGGCTGGTTCCAGCACGATCTGGGGCACTGCTCTGTCTTCAGGAAGCCCAGGTGGAATCGTCTCATGCAGATCGTGGTGATAAACATACTGAAGGTAGTGGTGGGAATGTTCTCTGGGGCTAATCAGGACTAAGCAATGGATGGGAGTGTGCCTAGATCCAGGCAAGGTCGCCTGTGAGGGAATTGTGATAAATAGAGATGTGATCCTTGATACTGCTCCGGTTTTAATCCCTGGTGTTGCCCTTTTCCCCACGCAGGGGCTGCCTGCCAGCTGGTGGAACCACCTGCACAACCAGCACCACGCCAAGCCCAACTGCTTCCGCAAGGACCCCGACCTCAACATGCACCCTCTGCTCTTCAGCCTGGGAAAGACCCTCTCCGTGGAGGTCTGGAAAAGCTGATTTAATGACAGAAAGCTAGAGTGTGATATGTGATATGTATCTAATACATCATAATAACAACCCAGATTGTGCCTTGAAACCAAGTGGTTTTTTAGGTCCCTTCCAACCCAGACTATTCTGTTTATTCTATTCTATTTATTCTATTCTATTTATTCTATTCTATTTATGATAATTCCCAAAGTGTTCCAAGATCTGAGAGTCTCGTGTTACTGCAATGCTGAGGCACCCGC
>VYZR01050396.1:33485-53452 GCA_013400675.1 Oxylabes madagascariensis | reverse complement strand
GTCAGTCATTTCCAAGGGAGTTATAAGTACACAAATGTACTCCTGACCACACAGGTTCATATTTCATGCCAGTGATGTGAAGTTCAGTGAGTAACAAAGCCAAAGTTGTTGTTTTAAAAATCTGTTGCCAAGCAGTAGGTTTTCTCCTAGCAACAAGTGTTTTGCTGCAGGGGAAGCAATTGGATACCTTAGGGGGTATGTTGGAACTGGGGGAAGGGCAGAGAAATAACAAACTGGGGCTCCAGCGGGGCCACAGAGCACACAGAGGGTGGGCTGGGCATGGAGGAAGGTGAGGGAGGGGGTGAGGCACAGAGGGACATATGGCACAGGTGATGATCTGGGATAGGCTCTGAATAAGTGTTGGCTCAAGGCACAGGTTCGTATTTGTTCATCAGCTGCTTTGTTTGGTTGAGTGATCGAATGAGTATTATTAGCTGGTTGTTCTCATTTAAAAAAGAAAATCCATACTGAGCTGCTAGGAAATTTTATTTAGACCATATGTGAAGAAATAATGCTTTTTATTTTTCAAAATAATTGCCTCGTTAGCGAAAATAAGATAAGTAGCTTTTATTCTGCATTTTGGAAAACAAATTATGTACATGTTGCAGTTTCTTTTCCAATTAAAAAAAATATATTTATTATCACCTTTACTTGTAAAGAAAGTGTAGTGTGGTCAATCCAGTTGGTTTTAAAGCTTATAAGGTGGTCACCCTTCAAAATCCCTGCATTAAAATGCAACCTGTGTCTGCAGATACAGAACTATGTTTATTCATCATTTTTCTGATGGAATGGCTTATTTCTAACTGATGTGCTATGTCACAGTCTTTTCATACTTGCAGAAAATAGTCACACTCAATGACTCAACATGCATGTGCCTTTGAAAGGAGTTTGTAAATTATTTCTTATGCAAAGTCATACTTGGACTAGATGGACATGTTTCAGCACAATGTCATCAGCTAAAATGAAAATAGGAGAGCACAGTGTATAAATAATGTTCTGCTTCAATCTATGTAAGTGTAAATATTGATTATAGACTACATTTAAAATTTATATTTTTATCACAGAGGTTGGAAAGTATCAGCTGTAGAATTTTATTTATTTTTTCCATGTATCATGCAAATTCTTCTCATTTTGCCTCACTAACACTTCTGTTTCATTATTATAGCATAACACTGTCAAGTCTCTGGTAAACCTTCAAGTTTGATAGATTTGTTTAAAAATAGCAGCCACCTTAACACTTACAAAATAGGCTGAAAAAGCAGCATGTAACAAGGGGCACTTTTGCGTTGCTAAAATTACACTGCATATGGATTTGCAAAGCATACATTGCACACTGAGTTTTGTAACTATTTATGGTCATAATCCCTGATTTTTAAGTTTTTAGATAGGATGGGGATGTTTCCAGCATGTCCTTCTGATATCCCAGATTAAAGTTGATTATGTCTTAGGCTGGGACCCACTTAAAAACAGTAATATAGTGAACTGGGAAAATTATTGTGAAGTTGGATGAAGTGAGTTCTTTAAATCTTTTGTTGCTTTTAAAAATCATTGTTTTCCACATCACAATAGCTCTGTCTGCTAACACATTATCAGCTGTTAGCGTATTGGGCTTCAGCAGGTCATCAGCAAAACAGGCCACTGTTGTTTTGTCTCTCTGCTCTTATAATTGAAAGCAAAGTCAGTCCGTTTTTTATTTTCATATGCTTATAATGTTTTCTTACAGCTGTTGTTCTTGCAAGGCAAAATTTAGCTCTGAGGGCTATTTTTTAGCTAAATAAGATCTATATCATACAAATATAGAAGCTTTTTAGCAAACAAGTCATGTAACAGACCTGGCAGGAATAAATTAATATGAATATCATATCTGGTACTACTCAAATTTCCATAGTTGAGACTTCTGTAGGTCAATAGACTGCATTTCTTTAAACATGGTGAGACTCTCTGGCACTTTTTTGTGTGTTAAGTCAGCCACATTTCTTGTTCTGTCCATTTCTCCCATTTCCCAGTTTCCTTCTCTGCAGAGAGTTCAGCACCCTCCCTGAAAAAGGCAAGAGTGCAAATGGACTCATGGTCACAGTTCCCCTTCTTTTTCACTTTTAAATAAATTTCATTGCTTTTGAGAACATCTCCTACTCCTAGTCTATATTTTTCTCAGAGAAAATGAAAATATTCCTCTTGCTATCAAGTGAATAAAGGTAAAAATCTCAAGTGGTGCTTCTGTTGAGACTGACAGCTGTTTATTTTCAGGCACAGTGGAGAAGTAGTCAGACAGTTAAATTTTAAGGAAACCTCCAGCTCTCTTGAGACAAAATTTTTAGTTACACTGAAGAAACCACAGTGATCTTTGTAGTGTTACCTTTCTACCCTTTTTTTTCCCCGGTTAATGCAAATATGGTTTAGCACTTTATGATAAAGCTCTGGTTTGATGAGACATATGATGGGCAATAGTTATGACTGTAATTTTTTCAAAGTTAGTTCCACAGAAAAAAATTTAATGTTAGCTTCTGATTTGCCTAGAAGCAAGTAAAAAAATAACCTTACTAGACTGCTCTAAATGGCTGGTGATAATAATTTTTTAAATAGCTGTTTTTCAAAAGGAAAAATTAGTCATTTTCAGAATTTTAGTCCTATGTTTATTTGTCTAGATATGTGTTTTGCACTGTTTGGTTAATCATTATGACAGGTTAATTTGAAAAGAGCGAAAGCCCATCTGCAGAAAAAAGATACCTTTGCCATGAAGACTACACTACGTGCTTATTTAGGCAATTACGGCTTTATACAATTGCTTATTACATTATGTTCAGATTCTGAGTCATGATATTTTATTAATAAATAATAGTGCATTTTCTAACTGGAAATTTTATGTCAAGACTATAATGCTTCATTTGGAAATCCAAATTCATTTGAATGTTTTCCTTTTAAAAGATGCTTACTTTTGTCTAATGAACAAATGGGCCCTGTTCGACTGAACATTGCAAATAACAGTCCTTGGAGATATGTTTGGGTGAAATAAGCAAAGAATAGCAGTTTTGTATGTGGGGAAATGTAAAATGAAGTGTAAAGGGAATGACTGAGGGAGGAAACAATGTAAAATCACTGCCCAACAAGAGGGAGATTTTGTGACTCCAGACTGAGTGAGTCTTGAAAATAGCCTGTGGCAAAAGTTGGAAGCACTTTCCTCCCCACTTTGATTAATTCCTAGGTGGTTTTGTTCTGTTGGGATGTGAAGTTTGTGTAGAACCTGTATGTAGTGACAATAGTACCTCCCTGTCGAAGGTAGCAGAGTGTTACACAGTGTTGCTCTTTTAGAAAGCCCCTTTGGAGACCCCCTGGAGGCCCTCAGAATTGCAAAATCCCTTTTTACTCCCAACTCTGGCTAGGCACTGTAAAGGGCTGTTGACCTTTCCTTGAGCAGAGAGCATCTGAACTCCACAGATCTTTGAGTACTGTTGGTTATTCAAAGTGACTGGTATAAATACCAGCGGACTGGAGACATGAAGCACTGGTTTCATTGGTTGTGATGATGGCACAAAAAAGTCTCTTTGTTTCTTCAGAGATTCTCTTCACTTTCTGCCTGTGCCATTTCTCATTAGAGTTCTCTCTTGGAGTTTTTTTGAGTTACAAAATCAACCCCTACAATGTAGAACTGGCTAAAAGAAAAATAAGGTTTGCCTAGAGAGTTTACAACATACAGACATCCTAACCAGAGAGAAAGTGAAAGTTTTAACACACTTAGAGGGGATCAGTGATTTGACAGGAAAAAAATCAACCTCAAAGGAACCCCAAAATTCTCAGCAAACCAAACATGGAGTAAAGTAATAAGCAACATTTGTACCGAGCTGCAAAATGAAGAAGTCTGCACACGTTAGAGGCTTTTATAACTGTGTTAGAAGCAAATGTCATACATTTATTGTTCTTTCATGTGAAAGAGATGCAATAGCAGGAAATATCCTGCTTTCTCCTGCAGATGCCAACAGTTGTCTTAAACACCTCTGTCAAGTACTGGAGCATTCTAAAATGTAGAGAGCAAATAGGTTGCCTTAGGTTTCTGTAATTCCTTCATAACTTACTGGTTTTATTATATTTTGTTGAATGGATGTTTTCCTACTGACATTTTCTGTTATTTACAGAAATTATTATATAGCACTTTTTCTAATTGATTCAGGTTCCAAAATCCCTCTCATATTTTATCCTTTTAAAGATTTATAGAGAGGATATACAGAAAAGGCATTCTGCTTAGGTTTTAAGGTAACATGACAAGTCTTAAGGTGTGAACCATATATCATTTAGGTACCCCTCTGTGTTTCTGCAGAGCTGATGTGTTGTTCAGGCCCATCTCCAGCCATGAAGCAGGAGACTTAACATTATTGTGTAGATAAATATTGTCTGTACATCTGCTGCTAAATAGGTGAAGGCCAGAACTGGTAGCGTCGAGATTTTGTTTTCAGTTAGAAAGCAGAGGAGTGAAGGACTGGGATAATTTGTACTGATTTCTGTGAAGTCTTAGAGGAGATTTGGTTTGGGAAGGGGGTTAGTTGGGTGGGTTTTGTTGTTGTTGTTGGTTTTAGTGGTTATGGTTTTTTTCCTGAAGAG
Source organism: Oxylabes madagascariensis (assembly GCA_013400675.1). NCBI lineage: Eukaryota > Metazoa > Chordata > Aves > Passeriformes > Timaliidae > Oxylabes > Oxylabes madagascariensis. The sequence goes on along the minus strand of VYZR01050396.1, from coordinate 48,859 downwards.
TTAATACAGAAAGCAAGCCTATGCTGACAGCTGATAAACAGTAGTTTTCATGGATGAATGTTGGTGTAAGGTCACCAAAGGATATTGCTGCGTGATAGACATGCTTGCTCCTTCTGCCTGTGGTGTGTAATGCTTAATAGGGCAGAGTCAGGCAAGGGCTGCAAACAATTTGAAATGTTCTGTGCCTCAGAATTTTAATGAAGTCATCTGGGAAGGGATTTACACACTGGACACTTACAATGCATGACATCTGACCATCATTCTGAGAGAGTTAATGAATCAGAGGGCATTTTGCGTTCTTTCTCTAGATCACTTGAGTTCAGCCCACAGCTACAGTGATCAAATGTCACTATCCTTTTAATGCTCTGCATGAAACAAGTCTAATGTTCTCTTGGTTCTTTGGAAGCAAAGCCTCTTGTCCCAGGGCTACCACCTGAGGCAGGCATCTTCATACCATCCCAGGCTGACACCAGTGAAAGACTGACTTTCAGGAGGCACTCTCTTGAGAAAGCTGTGTCCCCAAAACATGAGAGGACATTATGCAAACTCATTGCCCACACAAGAGTGGTTCCTTCACCACTGCTAAATGCTAATTTCAACACTAATGCTTGTAATCTTAGGAAGGANATTTGAAATGTTCTGTGCCTCAGAATTTTAATGAAGTCATCTGGGAAGGGATTTACACACTGGACACTTACAATGCATGACATCTGACCATCATTCTGAGAGAGTTAATGAATCAGAGGGCATTTTGCGTTCTTTCTCTAGATCACTTGAGTTCAGCCCACAGCTACAGTGATCAAATGTCACTATCCTTTTAATGCTCTGCATGAAACAAGTCTAATGTTCTCTTGGTTCTTTGGAAGCAAAGCCTCTTGTCCCAGGGCTACCACCTGAGGCAGGCATCTTCATACCATCCCAGGCTGACACCAGTGAAAGACTGACTTTCAGGAGGCACTCTCTTGAGAAAGCTGAAATGAGAGGACATTATGCAAACTCATTGCCCACACAAGAGTGGTTCCTTCACCACTGCTAAATGCTAATTTCAACACTAATGCTTGTAATCTTAGGAAGGAATAACAGCAGGCAAACTGCCAATATTTGCTCTAGTTCTATCACTTGGAAAGTCTCAGATATCCTTTTTGCCATAGAGAATAGGGCAGATATGACGTAATATGGGTCTCTTCCTATGAACAGGCTTATATCTGCAAAATTTGGTTTTTCTTTGGTCTTGAAAAGAACAGCTTATATCCTTAGCAAGCAGGGAAAATGGTCTGGCATATTTAAGAAAAAAAACATTAGCAATATTCAAATAATTCACATGTTTAATTAGTATAACATATACATATCTGCGCTCCAAAAAACCAAGGCTTTTGAAAATAGAGACTCTTACCTTGAAAAATAAGAACAGTTGATTTTTATTGTTAGGTGCATTGCAGCGACACCAGCTTTGTGTATTCCATCTCCTTGCTTCATTGTTTTGTAATTTCACATCTGATACCTACCAGTCACTGGCAATCACTTCACTGCAGGGAAAAAAAGCACTGACCCTGAGAGTTACCAAGTTTTTGTATTGGAAGTACTGTTCACTTGCTCTGAAAATGCTGACTCAATTGACAGCTCAAAATAAGTCCACACCCAGAAAAGCCCTCTAGCACCTTTATGTGAGAACATCTGCCAGGCTGATAGAAATTAGCCTGCATTGCATTCATTTATTCACTTGCCAATACTGTACAGCACTCTTTATATTGTTCTACAGAGCAAGGTGTGCTCAGTTTTTCTGTAGGATGGAGTTAACAGTCTTCCCAAGCTGAAAGTCAGCCAGGTGGGCACAATTCCAGAAATGTATGGTGGATAATTCAGGGGCTGCATAGAATGTCAGTACTTTCTAATCTTCGGTGCTTAGGTTAATAAGGATTTGAGAGACAGATGTACAGAGAGATAAAAGAAATTGTGGTCCAAGGAGTGGGGGCTGGGAGGACAGAAGTCACAAGGCCTCTGTAAGCATGTAATTGGGACGCCTCTCTGCAAAACAAAGATTTGTGGGCCATGTGTTTTGCAATACAGAATCACAATGTAAAAATGCATAATATCGTTAGGATTATTATAATCCGAAAATAAAGCTCTCTTACTGGGTCATTCCATGACTTTACTGGCACAGTAACATAGCTGAATGTGATGGATGGAGATTTCCATGGCCTCATTCAGCCCATATCCTAGTGGGTTTGGACACGCTCTGGATTGTGTAGTGTTGAATTGGATCCCATCCCACAGAGGAAGATAGAGGATCTATAACAAGGATGCTCATGAAGAAGTTCTGTGCCTGCTGGTCCTTTGTGCATTACTGGGGCAGTATCAGTCCCTGTTCCTGTTCCATAGATTAAATCAAGCACCGTGGTTGTTGCCCATTGAGCTGAACTCAGTCTTGTTACAGCCATCCCCAAGTGCCCCTGGTGCTGTGTATGGTCTCAGGTGTTACAGGGCATGAGCTGGGTGCTGAGATGCACAGGGAGGACGTGAAAACTTCAGGGCACGCACCTTAGGACTTCAGATAACAGGAGCTTGTGCAAAAGCCCAGGTACTTCCTGCTTCTTGGCAAATAGGCAGAGTTTTTGTTATTTAGTCTTTGTTTCCTATCCAAAGCCACTTGACATTGTTGGTGTGGAATAGCTTGCTCCAGTCCTGCATCAGGTAATTTCTTTTCTTAAATTTAAAAAATAAATAAAAATTACATAGTCTAACACTTTGAGCCCAAGATCTGCCTACCCTCATTTCACTGCAGTGACCTTGTTTGAGCTTCAGGAAAGCCCTACTGGCCAGTCTCAGCCATTTCTCCTTTGTTTCCTTGCAGGCTCTGATACTTCACCAGCTTGGGCGCTATAGCTTGGCAGAGAAGATTCTCAGAGACGCTGTCCAGGTGAACTCCACAGCCCACGAGGTCTGGAACAGCCTGGGAGAGGTGCTGCAGGCTCAAGGCAATGATGATGCTGCGACGGAATGCTTCCTGACGGCACTGGAGCTTGAAGCCAGCAGTCCTGTGGTCCCTTTTACCATCATCCCCAGAGTCCTGTGAGAGGGCATCTCCATCAACCAATTTTTGGTCTTGGCTTCTGGGTGAGCAGACCCAGTACATGAGACTGCCTGGTAACTGGTTAGTTTGAGAAACTTTAGAGCTACAGGTAACAAACTCCACTCTTTTGCAGGAAAGTGGCCAAAGCAGGGAAGTGCCACCATTTGTTAATGTCAGACTGAGAGGACGGAGTGGTGAGCCAGAGCCAAATCACTCATATCGCCTGCAGTTTTGCCCTGGTAGTTTTAAAACATCATTATATTGTTCATGGATGATGTGCCATATTTTGTTAGTGAAACTTGAGTGTTACATAAAATTATAATGGAATCAACTACCAATTGTAGAATAAGTTAAGATTCAGTGGCAGAGCAGACTATTTTCAACAAGGCTGTTAATAAAACTGTTCTCTTCCTCCCTCTCAACCTCTTTTGGCCCAAAGTCAAAATGTGAATTTTCTGTTTCCATCTCTATTTTCGTCCAGGCCAGAAAATCAGTTGACTTCTTGTTTTTAGTTGTTAATAACTGTGATGTGTGGCTAACTGTTATCTAGAGCAAAGGCTGAGTACAAGAATATTTATATTTTACCAATGTATGCCTGTTACAAAAAATATATTAGTTATTTAAGTTTAACTTTTTTATGTGAATTCAGAGTTTATTTATCAATGGAAATATGTAAAAAGGAGCCTCAAATGGAATATTTACTGACATTCCTTATACATGAACCCACACCTGGCTAAATGGGAAGATTATGTTAATAATAAAATGATTTTTAAATGGAACCTTTCCTGTGTCCTGGTTAAGAATCTGGGGGAAATAGGCGGATTGTGAACACATTTTTATGAAGTGGCTGGCTGGCCTTGAAGATGAACAACATCAAAATTAAATATTCCGAGGCCAGTCTAGAGAAAAGAAGCTGCTATACTCTTTGCCAGTGGTTCTGTTATCTTAGATTTCAGGTTTCCTTAAATCTTCACAGCTCCTTTTTTATTCCTTCCACTCCAGCTCTTGATGAAGCCAGATTACACTGCCTCTACACAATACATGGACATTTACATACACCTTGCTAGTGCATGGGAAAAGCATATTAAATATTTATACAGTATTTGGGGGTTTTACTGTCTTCATAATTCTTTCTCAACATCTCCTGCCCTTTGTGTCCCTTGAAAGAAAAGTTGGCTGGTTTAGTAGACAGATACTTGCCAGAGATTCTCTGGGACGTGTGGAGAAGAGTCATTGTTGCAGTGACTATTCAGGGTGCGTGAGCTGGGGTAGTAGTGTCTGCTCATTTACAGCATTGGGCACATTTGGAGCCTGGGAAGGGTTCCAGGTTCCCCATTAGACTGGGTACTCCTTGATACTTGGCTGATTTGTCTCAAGAAGTGGTTTTAAAGTGCTGAGCACAGGATAGCAGGTGATTCAGGAAAATAACAGGAAATGTTGTTCTTTGTTCCTCACCAGAGCTTACGCACTTCAAACGCATGAAGGATCCTCACTGTGGCAGTGTGGGGCCCCAGTGAGCATCTTCAAATGGCAGAAGACTTAAACCTGGGGAGCTCTTTCGTTTTCCCCCGGCATTTCAAAAGCCTGTTTGGCTGAGGCTACTTTGAAATTGTATCTGCTTGGTATTTGGACCATATGTTCTCTGTAAAATGGACCAAAACCCTGTAATAGGTAGTGTTTTCAAATCTATTTTAAAGGCAGTAGAAATTGTGTCATCATGCTCACTGTAAAAAACATCAGTTTTGTTTCACCATTTAAAGTCCATGTTTGGCATTTTTTTCTTCCTACTGTCCTTGGCTTTCTTTTTCTCTTTTCTGTTTGCCAACTGTTCTCTTTTCTAGTCCCAGTTCATAATTTGTGTTCTGGCCCTGCTGTCTTTTGGCACCCATTACATGATACTAAAAAATAGTGCAAAACCTTTATTTGTTTCATTCAGTTCCTCTAGAGCGCTTTTCCTGTCCCAGTTCCATTAGTTAACTTGTGATACCTTTCACAGGAGTGCTCCTTCACAGTATTGACTCAACCTTTACTATAATATCAAATCTTTTCTATCAAGGCAATTTGTACCTAGGTCTGAGGCAACTGGTCTTTCTCAACAGAGCTTCAGACAAAAGTGGAGAATAGGAGAATTCTGTAACAGAATTCAGTTTCAATTCTTCTCATTCCATTTCAAGTCCTGGCCTCTTTTGATAAACTCCCAATGTGGAAAGGTTAGGAATCTAATTGTGTCATGTCTTTTATTAGTGGAGAACACTGGTGTTGTGCATATCAGGTGAACCTGAATATCTGTTTCCTTTTTCTTGCACTGGAATCAGTTTCACTGTAAATCCACAAGCTTCTACCTCTTGGGAATACCCTCAGCTACCTATTTTTAAAAATGGATTATCTCTGTAAGGCTGTTCATTTAGGAATATTCAGACAGAAGTGGAAATCCTTGCAGCATATGAATTAAACAGCATTGCTTGCTTAAACATAGTTTTCAAGTTAGAACAACAAGTTCCTAGGTTTTACAGCTGCATTCTTTTTTCTTTTTTTTTTAAATCGAGTAAGAAGGCCGAGATATTTTTGTATCTGTTTTAGTTGCTATACAGAGAGATCTGCCTTTTGCGCTCTGCTCTCAGACCACCATAGCTTTTCTGTCGCTGGAGTGAAGGAAGCAATGCCCAAGGGCACAGCCAGTCCCAGGGAGGTCTTCCCTTGGTGCCTGTGGGTGGGTGTCATCCTCATGAGGGCTGCTTCTGGACTTTGTGGCTGGCAAAATCTCCACATGGACACACAATCTGTGTTTGCTTTTGCTCCCCTGGCCTGTGGCAGGAATAAGAGCTGTTCAAATGATCAGTGAGGTAGGTCAGGGGCTGAAAACCGTGCCAACCCCTTGCTCCCTTGTCTCAAGGTTTTACTAACCTTTGGGTGGGAGCCAAGTAAAGTAAAATGGTTATTAAAGTGCTTTGATGAGCACTGATATCAATGTAGGGACAAGCTGCACAAGCCCGAGATCTCCAGTTTTTCAACAGGGATTACATACACTTCTCCTAAATTCCAGTCTTAAAGATGGGAATTGTGGGTTTCAGAGGAGGCTCTCTTTATTCTGCTTGTGCCACTCAAAATGATTAACATTTGGTTTACTAAGCATATGCTAAAGTGTAGCAGCAATCTCTGTTGCACTTGATAAAAGGTTTGACTCTGCAGTGCCTGCAATAAGAAAATTTATCATTCAAGTAATTGGTAAAAGTTTGTCTCCAATTTTGGTGCAGATAACCATTTTTACTCTGCAATTTATTTCATTTGTACTTTTGCTTTCATGATTGATAGAGAATCACAGGAACAAGAGAAACAATCCAAGCAGAACTAATCCAACTGTATCTTTGAAAACTTTTGTCATTAATTATATGCATTTTAAACATCAAAGCTATTTTTAAAATGGCTTTAATTTTCCTTGAAAATCTGGTTTTCCCTGAGTAGACTGTTCTACTCCGGAATGATAGCGGAAACTTGGATATATTGGAGTCCCAGATTTACCTTGCTAATTCTTTGTTTGTTCAGTTGTCACTTGTAATGTCATTTTTCTCACAATCATCCTTTCTCTCCTCTAGCATCAAGTTAAAAAGCTTATATGCTAAAATATGCTTTGAGCAAGTATACTTCTCCAGCATTTCATCTATTTAACCTCGTTACTCGCAAACTACCTTTTCTGATCTCACTGATGGGCTGTGCTGGACTGTGTTACACTTCCATATGCATCCACATTATCACAAAGACTAACTGGTAAGGATTCTACTCATGGACAACAGGAAAGACAAAGAATGCTGAGCTTTTGTCCTCTGTGGCTGTCATTGCTGATTGTGTGAAATTTGCTGGGAGTCTCTCAGACTGCCAAAACCAGCAAGTGGGCTCAAAGAAATGGGACAGTGAAGTTAAACCTAAGGAAAATCAGAAAGCTTTTTGGGAAGAGGAATGTGTGTGGGGTGAGTGTTGGTCAGACTTTGCTCTTCCCTATTGCAGGGACACACGGTACTGATATGCTGGTTTGTCACCACCTTGGTCACCTGGCCTTTCCAGTTCTCAATTTAAAGCACCCTTTTAGCCCAGGTGTGTCATCTCTCCAGTTACTATTTCAAAGAGAGAAAACTGTACCTCTTAATTTCTAAGTCCTTTGAAAAGATGCAACTGCTTCCGTCTGGCTCCTGTTCCATGCCCAGTCATGGGACAGACAAGCACCAGGCACCACCGCCCTGGCACTGCCTTGGACATTCCCAGAGTGCAACAGCTGCCAGGTGTGCTCTTCTGGATGTGTCCCTAAAGCACTGCAGGAGCACACAGCAAAGCTCCCCAAGGCAGGAGGGAGAGGACTTTGGCCTTTCTAAATATGCCTTCACTTAGAAAACTTCCTTGGAGGGACTGAGTGTAAAAACCTATTTTAGACATTAAGGGGTTGATGAAATGTGTCATTGCTGTTCTGAATTCTCTTCCTTTGTATCCTTTCATGAGGCAGGGATCTCTGTAGGAGATGACCCTTGTCTGCTTCATCCAAGTATAAATCTCTACAGTCTGCTCCCCCTATCCCTACTGATAGTAGCATGATTGGCTCTTGGCTCCCTCTCTGCCTCTAGAATTGCCTCCCCAAGGATGTGCCGCTCTTCAATATGAAATTACTGAAGGCACACTGTCTATCTGGCTTGAAAAAATTAATCGATAGACAATTAAATTAGGTAATTTCTTGGTTATTACCACAGTGACGTGGCTGTAAGAGCATGCAGGGTTAGTGTTTTTCTGTTTGTTTCTATAGCTGAGCCCCCTCCTCTGTGAGCACAGTAAAGCTGGAAGTCCCTCTGGTGCATACAGCTGAGGAATAAATATCTGATCAGCACATGGGCCCCTGGGCTGGCTCCCAAAGAGAAAAATGGACCTGCTTACCAATTTTTAAGTGGATGCCTTTTCTACACACATGCATGCACATGCTCACAGTTACAGAGAACTGTGCCACAGATGCATCTTACACCTGTGGCAGAGTTTTGAGAGGAAGTTCCTGTACAAGTTCACTTTAACTTCTGTAAAGCTGTCTCCTCTATAAACAGGCTTTGGGGCTTTTTTTTGACAGATAGTTCGTTGTGCCAGAAAAGGAAATTCTGGCACCAATTTTTACTTCCTGTGCATGTCAGATGTATATCAAATGACGAGCCTGAGACATTGTGAGATATTATTAGTGCAGGCTTTCCTAAGATTGTTGTTTTCCAAACAGCACCAACTACTAATGTAGGACTGGAGGGGGCAACAGAGGCCATAAAACATGCCAAGTTGCTTTCCTTTTGACTATCTTGCAAAAATAGCTCTTTATTGGAAGCAAAACAGCAGTCTTCTGACTGAAAAGTTATTTTTTTTAAGGGTCCCTTCAGAAATGGGTTTTTGTCTTTCTTCTTTTTAATACTGCAATCTTTGAGGATAACTAACTCCTGTGAGCGGGAATGAGAACTCTGCAACCTTCAGGGCAGGTCCTGTGGCCAAAGGACCCAGCAAGTGCCTTCATTGATACAGGACCTACACGCTCTAGGCTAAAATCACTTCTTCTCAGATGTGTCCTTCAGGAGTAAGTCCTGCTTGCTTGATGATCCCATTGCCCCACTTCTGCAGTGGTTGCCCACGCTGGTGGCCAGCCTGCAGGAAGCCCCATTTCCAGGACAGGTGCTCCTGGCCACCGTCCTGCCTTGCCTCACAGGGGTGCATGGACTGGCAGCAACATATGGAGCAGTAAATCACAATACACTGGTTTGGAAGCAATTGTTTCACGGTGTGTGCTGAGTCAGCCACACTGCATCTGAAAGACTAAAAACAAAAAGTAAAAGAAGTAGGCTCAAGCTCCTCTGGTTTATGAAAAGCCCCCAAGAGGGCCGACCAGCAGATGCGAACAAACCTTTGTACAGCTTCCATCTTGTGCTCGTCAGAGAATTCTGGCATGTTCTTCATTGTTTTAGCTTAGAGGCTTTACATGGAGGACCATGTACTGCAAGGCTGAGCTTCAGCAACAGCAAGGGTTAATCAAAACATATTTTGGATGCCAGGTTATGGTGCAACTTCATCTCATGCCTGACCCAAACCAAGCAGCTGCTGTTGAACAGGAGACCTCGTCCCTGCGTTTGCTTTGTTCCTGTTATGTCTGGTTAGTGTGAGGCTACAAGGCGAGCTAGACCAGCCCACTGTGCCACATGGCCTTTACTTTCCGGGTTGTTTTTTCACTGCAGAGGAGGCAGTGGAAGTGGGGAGGCAATGTGAGCCCATTTCAGAAATAGATAGCAGTTAGGTGGGTTGGATTATGCCTATTTAGAACCTTTACGATTGTTTCCCTCACTGTTTTCATCAAAACTAAGTCTGAAGTGGGGTGGCAGTTCCCAGCTGGGTCTCACCCACATAGAAAGTAGTTTTCCCATCCTGGCCCATCAAAGCACAACACTTGCCCTAAGAAAGACAAAAGGAAAGAGCATGGGAGGTTCTGTTCCCAGCAGAGATGCCTTTGCTGTGAGTAGTAACCTGATGTATTATGCTAATGATGTCTCTTGTTACATTACAGTTTGAAAAATAGAGACTGGGTGATACTAGAGATGCTCAGGAAAGTTAAAATCCATTCATTACAACTGTGATGCTAATAATCTGTATGATAAAAATATACTACATGGTTATGTGGATGTTTCTTGTTCAGAAATAATGTGGACTTTGCTCACTGTAGCTTAGAAATGCATTATGAGAATTTGTAAATTGGTGTCTAACAGTAGCCTAGACTCATAGCTCCCAGGTTTGCCAGAAGGGCCAGAGGAAAGGAGGCACAGATCATACAGGTCACAACTGAGAAGACTCAAAACAACTCTCATGGCCAGCATACCTCAGAGCATAGCAGCCTCACCCTGTGTTTCTTATCTAGGATTCTTATCAGACCTTGATTCCCTCTCTGTAGGGGATTTGAATGAGGAGTGATGCTATTGCACAACTATTTCCTTTCCTGGCCCCAAAATGGACTTAAGTTGTAATTCTTGGCCATTATCACCACCAAACATTCAGTGCTGTGTATAGTGGGTTGCAGTTTTTGAATCATTCTCTTGCCATAGGCCCAAATTAGGCCAATGTTAACACAGGGCTTGGGCACACGAGGGAGGGACTGTCCCATCAGTCTGGCCATGCTTGTGGGACAGCTCTGTCAGCATCCAGCCTTCACAGACATTTCTAAATAGGATTTTCACTGGGAGTGATATTCTGTGATACTGGCGATTCAGCCTTAGCTGAATTTTACTTCCCACTATGCTGATATTGATACTCTTCTCGTGTTCAGATGCTTCAGCCTCCTCTGTGCAAAGCCCACCACGGCTCACTGACAAAAGCTGCCTCCATCCTGCTCTCTGCCCTCGATTTCCCATTTCACTGGGACATGCTGAACAATGCGCTCCAATGGCTTTTGTGTCCTGATTCCTAGAAGAAAGCATCCTCTTGAGAGCAGCTCATTCCGCCTGAGACGCTCAGGCACAGCGACAGCTGCAGCCTACATGAAGCAGGGGTGGTATAAATAGCTTGCAAGAAGAGGGGCAGGAAAAATTACATGGTATGGCACTATGGCCAGAGCTGCAGTATTCAGGTTCAGCCTGATTCTGCAATAAGCTTTGCTTGAGCCAGCATCAGAGCTATACTGGGGGGGACCTAAAATTTCCAGTTTTCCTCATTTGGTAAAATTCATGTTTTTAAGTAGTTTGCAGAAATTTTACTGTGGTACCAGTGACTGTGAGTGTTAGAGCTTTATCTTAGTGACTGACTTAGAAAAAGAAAAAAGCCTATGTATTCTGCAAGTTAGGAACCCTGGGCTTGCCCAGCTTCACTCATTAGGCTCTGGCAAGGGCCTTACTCCATATGCCGTGTAGCTTTTGGGAATCTGTCTTCCTCTTTGCAGGACAGCTCCAACGGGGGGGTGTTTTCTCCCCAACTCCCCTCCTTACTCTGCTGATTGAGCCTGTCTTTGTGCTGAGGGAGCTTTAAGTCCAAACACTCCCAGCCCAGATGAGACAAGACAAGGCCTGAACTATCTTACTGACAGGGTGGAGGCTGTAATTTCTGGGCCGTTGTGGCTTAGCTGGTGTGACCTGGGCACATTTGCACACCAAGCTTGAGGGGGCTGCAGCAAAATAGTGCTGAAGTTTTCTGAGCAGGAACCAAGTGTCTAACAGACCCAACCTGAGCATCTCCAGCTGCATGTGGTGCTTGGTTTATAGGACACAAACTCCACTACTGACCAGGAGATGATCAGTGATTTTTAGTACTTCAAGCCTGATAACCCCCTGGAAGTGAGGCTGCACTCATGAATAGTCACCTACATTTGCTGAGTCTTCCTGGTGGATTCAGCTTAGTGCCACTGATGTCTGCAGATTACCATCCAGGAGAGATGAAAATTTGTTAACTAAACCCTAAACCTTGGGCAGGGAGTAGAAGCGGCACTGAATTTCACCATTTGCATGAAACAAATCCACAGACTGACAGACTTGAGAGGTTTAATAGGTTGATGTTTGGATGTGAACAAGAGTAACCTTCACCCGCGACCTCAGTGTGGAAATAGCAGCAAGTGTTTGGCTGAGGCCTTCCTTGTGCCCCCAAAGGGAAGTACCTGCCAGGCTGAGCCACCTCACTCACCACAACCAGTTCACTGCTCCACAGCCAGAGGCAGACAAGCTGGTGAAGGGTTGCAACACATTGGAAGCCACAGCTGGTGACAGCTGTGCCTGTCACTGCTCTGCACAGATCACTATGTCAGAGAGACACGCAGCTTTTGCAGCCAAAACTGTGCTGAAGCCATCCCTAAGCAACAAAGCTCTTACAGTGCTTTTACTGCTGCAATGGCTGAAGATTGGGCACCTTCTCTACCACCAGAGCTGCAAAGTGGTGCACAGCAAAGCTGTCTCACAGAGGGTATCTGCAGCCAGGCACTGCAGCAGGAACGCTGCTTAATGTGAGCTGACCCTGCCGTTGTGAAAGACTCTTGTGGGTGTCACTCTGTACATACACTTATCCTTGAACAACCTTCTACAAGGCACATCTATGTCCTTCTTGGCTGCTGGCTGACTGCTGCCTTGGAAATACAAGCTTGATAATCTTAAGAAGCACAATCAATAGCATCCTACAGAAACCAGTGTGGCACAGCAAAGCCCATCCACCAACTAGGCCTGAGGAATTAAATATCCACGAATGAATATAATCTCAGGCAAGAATAAACAGCTCAGTATTGCCCAGGTGTTAGCTGAAAGCCCCAGCAACACCGGCAAACTGTGTGAAGGCCATGTTATGATGGTTCCAGTAACTGTCTTCTGATAGTTTCACATGTGCCCAAGTCTGGAGCAGCCTGAAAGGATACCACCACAATGATTCCAGTTATTACATGGCATGGCACTATGGTCAGAGCTCCTGAGAGGAGCAGGACTGAGAAAGTCTTCACCCATGAGACGCCACCAGCATCTAGATTTGTATGCTGACAACAAAGATGCTCCAGGTTGCTTAGCACTGTTTACTCCAATCACAAGGTGAGACACAGGAAGCCTGAGGAAATTTTTAAAATTACAAATACGGTACTTCAACTACATCAACTGTTCCTTGCACACAAAAAAAGTCCAGTTTCACTGCTATTAGCAGAGCACTTAGGCCTTTATATGCTCAGTATTTACAGTTTTCAGGGCTCTAACTAGAAGCTTTATAGGATAAGACAAAAGACACTACCAACCACCTTTGATAATTTTTGTATATCCATGGACAGCTACCTGAGGGAGCTAATGCACAGTATCCAGACTAGTATCCACATGTGCTTGCTGCCTGTGGATAGAGGATTACCTGGAATCACTGAACAAGGAACATGCAAGAAGTGAATTAAGCCACCTTCTAGAAAAAAGCTTAGATTTCATTAGCCCTGTAGGGTGCAAGTATGCCACACCTGGTGCACTGTAAACTCTCCATCTAGCTTGGTAGTGAAAAGTGTCTCTGAGTGGAGATCAGAGCAATCAGCCTGCCCAATAAATGGAGTGAGATTCCATAGGCCTGCAAGGGAGCTTCCCACTGGCACAGCATGTGCTGAGGTGCATTACCATCCCTGCCCAACATTTCAAACAGCTTTCTGCAAAGGTTGTCATTACAGGAGGCCTTCAACAGCATTTTGCCCTCTGCTGATTGCTGAGTATCTGAAGTAGTGAAATGCAGAACATCTGCCAAAGGAGAAAGCCCTCCTGAATAAATTAGCATCCACCTAGGATATGAGCTCAGACCCCTTGACTGGCTGAGATCAGATAAGGGACCAGCAAGAGTACACAGGAGCATCCATACCTCATANCCAATTACAGCTTCAGGTGGGCATGCTGCTGGAAGCAGCCTCTCTGCATGCCCTCACATACAGATGCCACACTCTTCTGCATTACTGGGGGATGGGAATGACAGAAAAACAAGCATCCCATATCCAAGGTCTGTGTGAAGAGCTGAGCAACTCCTTCTGGCCCCACAGGTGGTCAGCAGTAGCCCTTATGCACACAATGAAGGCGTTTCAGGAGAGTACAGGCAGGATCAGCAGAGACATAGCTGCCTCTTTTTCAGCCTGTCCTCTCTTGAAGTTGGGAGTCTGCTGCTGGGAGAGACCTCGGGGTATTGCATCCCTTTTGTCCATTGTGGGGCAGCACCGCCTTTTCCTTGCTGAAATAATGCAGCGGGGTCCTCTGAGCAACAAGCTCTGCAGACCTTTCAAGGAAAACAGTCCTTCCCACAGGTTTGCATCTTCCTTTGCCGAATTCACTGCTCAGGCTATGGTTCAGATCATGGCCGTGGCCAGTGGCTGCCTCCACTGGCTCGATGGTAATGCTCACTGCCAGGGAGAGGAGGGAGGTGACTGAATTTTAATCACATTTTGGCTGCCAGTGTCATGGCCAGGAAAATACTTGTTCATGTGATTAGAAACAGAACATGTTATATATGGTCTCATCAGCGATAAGTACCTGAGTATTGCAGACATTAACCTCCTGGACGAACGCAACACAAATCTCTTGGCTATGATCTCCTGGAGTGCCTTTATGTCTAGGATCCTGAAGTTCCCAGAGCTTGCAGGAGGGAAAGGCACCTCTGCCCAGTTCCTGATGTACTGAGGAGCTGACAAGCCCTTGGCAGTAAATGGAGCTATGAGGAAGAGGGAGCCAGTGTGCACCAGGAATAGCTGTGTTTGGTGAGAGAGAGTTTTGTGTATTCATCATGAGCAACTCAGTGGGAGTCAGCAAGCCACAGTGATTCACAGGAAAGCGAAACTGAGTTCTTCGTATCTGTGCAATAAGTCAGAGAAAAGGGACTCAAGACAGCCACAAGCTGGAGTTAAATCACTGTTCCCCTTCAAGGTTGCCAGACCTCAAATGAAGGTGGGAGCTTCAGGATTGCTCTCTGAGGAGCTCAGACTGCAGTTCTTGGATGAGTGAGGCCAGAGAACAGAGTGGTGCTTAATGGGATCAGGATAGAATCTGCTCCTGGGCAAGGTTTTTACCTGGCTGCTGTAACACAGGAAAACCATCAGTGGCCAGACTCCTGCTGCCAGATCCCCACCAGATCTGTGGGGATCTTTGCAAAGCATACAGTGCAACCTCCTTCTAATGGGATAGTTTGGAAATGCTACACAACCTGTGACCCCATCTGCAGAACCATGTGTTGAGTCTCTGTCCTGCTCTCTGTGACTCTCCTTAACGTTAGGGAGCTTTTACTAGACAAATCTTTAATGTAGCCATCTCAAACCAGTCTCCCTTAATGACCCTGCCTGTTTAAGTATCTTTTGCAGCTCATAATCTGTCACAAGAGATGCAGTACATTTGGATTTTTCTACTGCAAGAACTGGCAACACACTCTGCTTCCTAAATCTTCCAAAATAAGTTGCATGCATTCCAGATAACTTGCAGAAAAGCTAAAAATAGGAAAAGCTAACCTCTGAATCTAATTTTTTGCTTTTCGTTTTTCTTTTTGGATGTGCTCCCTGTTTTGAGCAGTTGTATTTCCTGTTAGATNCAGACCCCTTGACTGGCTGAGATCAGATAAGGGACCAGCAAGAGTACACAGGAGCATCCATACCTCATAGTGGAAGGAAGGAAGGAAGGAAGGAGGGAAGGAAGGAGGGAAGGAAGGGTAGTGGTTTTCATCACCCTAGGCTGGAAAACAATTCCTCCTTAACATCATGGAAAGCCCACAGGTATTGATGCCTTGGAAGGCTGACCTGAAGCAGAGACTGGACAGAGTTAGAGGATAAAGTAGGTATTTATTGAAAGGCCTCCAGGAT
>VYZR01050396.1:18622-33472 GCA_013400675.1 Oxylabes madagascariensis | reverse complement strand
CTGGCAACACACTCTGCTTCCTAAATCTTCCAAAATAAGTTGCATGCATTCCAGATAACTTGCAGAAAAGCTAAAAATAGGAAAAGCTAACCTCTGAATCTAATTTTTTGCTTTTTGTTTTTCTTTTTGGATGTGCTCCCTGTTTTGAGCAGTTGTATTTCCTGTTAGATCAGGCACTAGACAATAGTTTTCCAAGAGCCTGGAGATTAGAGGAACTCATAAAACAATTCCACATCCAGCAACACAGAACTGCTGGCACTCCCTGAAAGGTCTGCCCTGGAAGTGGCCTGGGTTGTCTCTCTCCTGTCTGCCTTCTTTACACTGATACTTCTCTTCCAAAAAAATCTTCAAGCTGTCTGCTTTTATCTGCTCCTGCTACTTACTGAGCCTCCCTGGTTTTCTCAGGCTGTGCATCCCTCAGTGTCTTGCTCCCACTCACTGCTGAGATTAATGCTGCATAATATTCCAGAGCTATTACATTCTGGTACTTGGAGCTCATTTCATTCTTTTTCAAATTTAACTTAAAATTAAAAAGCCTCACACAATTGAAAGCCTGTGTATTTAAGTGGATACACAGATCTGGGAGCAAATAGTGGCTGGGGGGGGGGGGAAGGGGAGGCCATGTCAGATAAAATGGGTGATCTTTGTGATGTGAAGAAGGTTCTTCAATTTATTTAGATGTAGGTATGCAACTTGTGTGAGTCAACACTCTCTAGCATGCAGTGGAAAGCCTGCCTAATTTGGAACGCCCAGGAGCTTTGGATTGTCCTCTGCAGGTTTCCTGAGCAGGTCAGCAACAGGGCAGGGACTACACCAGCCCAGAGTCTGAAGGATATTAGGAGGAGCCATCCTCCATTGAAGGAGCCATCCTGCTTCACGGACTTTATGTTGGCAACGAGTGATCAGCTGAGGGCAAGCCTGGCTGCAGGACAGTGGTACTGTGATTCACCCCTCAGGCTGGGAGCCAGCTAGGAAACAGTCAGGAAATCAGATTTTCACACTTCTCAGGACACAGGCAGGAGGTGGGTGAGAAACCAGGCAAATCTCAGCAGTACAGAGTCAACTGCAGAGTCTCTTGACCCATCTGTCTCCAGCACCAGCAGAGCCATGCTGGAAAATGGGCACCCTGCTCGTGTCTGTTTGCAAAGGGGCTGGATCTGCCCTTCCTGTGCCCCACAAATGAACTGGAGGAGTCACCTCCCTCTGCCCAAGCCAAGGGCCAGCTTCAGAGCACAGCAGCTGGCTTCACCACACATGGATAGAGAAGGCATTTTCTACCCACACTTGCACTTCCCCTTGAAACCGATATTGCTCCTTTGCCTTTCAGTGGAATAAATGCCATGAAGGACTACAATGGTTGTTAAAAATGTACAGCATCATGGAGGAGTGGGCTAATAAGGTAATGATGACTAACTCCAGTGTTTCAAACTGGGGGAACTGAGTTCCCTGAAAGGGTAAATGAGGTGGTCTGTTGCTATTGAAAGTTCCTACATCAGCCCACTTGGGTCCATGGCAGAGAGGTCTCCTGATCTACAGAGAAAATGCAGATTTATGTGGTGCAGAGTGATGTTTTTACTCCTAGGAAGAGCAGTATCTGTGAGCTGAAGCCGATGAAGTCTGCTCTGCTTCATACCTTTTATGGGCTGTGCTTGCCTGGACAAAGCCTCACTTCTGTGCCTTTCTGGAAAATGAATCAGCCACCTTATTCCTGCATGTATTGAACTCAGCTGCCAGCTGCTTTCTGTTTGTTGCAATAAACTCTGGCTGGAGTAAAGTCCAACAGCAAGGAGGTCAAAAAGGAGAGAAGCATTCTGCACCTTGAAGAGAGCTGGGATATTTGCCAAGATCAAGCATAGTTTTTCTCTAGCCAGTCAAGGGACACAGAAGCTTTTCCAGATGCTGTTGTCCAATTCAGAGTATTCTGGTCAAAAGCTATATTCTAGAGGAATCCACTCTGGGCTGAATTTGGACATTATTTTTAGACTAACATTGTGTCCTTCTTTACAAGGAGAAAAACACCGTACAATCTATGTTCAGGCACCCACAAATACAGTGCTTTGAGACATACTGCAGCATGAGCAACCCCACCACTGATTCTCCTGCATGCTGGAATACAGTCATGGTGCCTTTCATCGACTTGATGGTGTCCAAGCCATTCCAGGGTACAGAAACATCATTGTCCTGTCAGGGGGCTCACTCCACAGCATTCTTTACCCAATCCTGGCTACTGCAGGAGGTCTTTTCTGTGCCACCAGGGCTTTGGGTCAAGGGAAGGCAGCAGTGTGCCTTGCCTTTGCTGTCACGGATCTGATGCCCAGCCTGGACCATTGGCTCCAGGCTTCTCTGCAGAAACACCTCCTGCTTGTTATGGGGAGCAGTTTTGCAGTAAGGCCCCACCACTCATTACACACTGCAGTCATTTCTGCTGCGTGCTTCTGATTAACTTCTCCATAGTGGTGAAAACAATGAATGACTCAGGGAAACAGTAAAAGGAAAACAGAAACACTTCTCAGTTTTCTGTGTCAAGTCTTCTGGGTCATGTCACATCATCCTAATAAAGCCTACAAACCCAGGACACCCTGGTGGCCAAGGATTCATAACAATGAAACAACACATCCTGGCACCGATCCTGCCCCATTTCCACCTGCATCCACAGATTTCGTCCCTCTTCTTCCCCCCTGCTGCCCTATCCCACAATGCCCTGCTCAAGACACTTAGGAAAATCATCTGTTGGCTGACAGCTCTGCCTGGCTCCCCAAGGCTGCCCTGAAAGACTGGTGTGTTGGGCCATCTCAGTGTCATTTGGCAAAATAATGAGGTCTCCTCAGAAATGCATTTCAAAAGATTACCTGGGCTCGCAGATGAGCTGCCCTCTGGTCACAAACTAATCCTGCTTAGACAAAATTGGGCACAACAGCAGTGAGAAGGGATATTTCTAATTAAAACTACTGTAAAACCTTGTCTGAGAATTCTGTCCTTTACACCTTTTCTAGATACTAGCTTGCTAATTGCTTACTGATTATAGAAGATCCTATCACATGTAGACAACATAGAGAATGACAAACTTTTAGTAATCCCCTTGCAGAGACATCCAGCTGCCAGAGGCAGAGTAGCCATTGCCTGCACTCAGTGGTGCTCAGTGGCAACTCTCTGTGCCCACTGCTCTGAGACATGGTGTTCCACTTGGCAGATCAGAGCACATAGAAATGAAAAAAAAAAAAAGAGGTTTCAGAAGAAGGACTGCAAGTGCCCTCTGGATTTTTTGCCCCAAACCAGGGTTACACCTAATCCTTCGGAATGCAAAAGAGATATAGTTGATAATAATTTTAATTTTTCTTCAAAATAAGAATTTAGAGCCTCCTCTCCTAATAATACATTCACCATTTTATATAGACATTTGCAGACAATAATAGTGTTTCTTGGTTTTTTTGCAATGCAATAGAATAATATAAAGGTTTAGCTAGGAGGAGAGTTGACTTCTCCATGTAAAAGCTGTCACAGTGAAAATAAAAATGAATCCAGCAAACAGCACAACTAAACAAACCCACACTGCCTCTGTTGCAGTGGGTTGAGCTGCTTCACTGTGATGACACTTGGGCACCAGTGCCTCTGTGCAGGCAAACTGTTGGGAGCAGCCACAACGAGCCCAGAGGATGCTCTGCTGCCATGTGCACAGCAAGGGGCTGCCAGCATTTGCCCAGAACCACCCCATTTTCCACAGCTTCTGCTGTCCACACTGTGCCCGAGAGGCTGGAGCACCAGTGCTGTCAGCTCACCACGTGTGGGGCCCAGGAGGACACGAGGCACAAAGCCACCTATAACTAAGTAAGAATGAAGATCTGCAGCTAGTGTTATTAAAGCTCCCTGCTAGCCTTGGGTAGATTTCTCTTGCAAACACAAGAAGGAAACTCCAGTTTTGTTCCCTTCCCAAATCTGTTTAGAGAACCAGTGGTGTTTCAGTGTGTAAAAAATTAACATCCTTTAAAATATTTTATATACATACACACACACACACACACACATATATATATATATAAATATATAACACTCGTTCCTTATTATTGGCATACTTCTGGAAGGCACCAGTTCACCAGTTNATTTCTAATTAAAACTACTGTAAAACCTTGTCTGAGAATTCTGTCCTTTACACCTTTTCTAGATACTAGCTTGCTAATTGCTTACTGATTATAGAAGATCCTATCACATGTAGACAACATAGAGAATGACAAACTTTTAGTAATCCCCTTGCAGAGACATCCAGCTGCCAGAGGCAGAGTAGCCATTGCCTGCGCTCAGCGGTGCTCAGTGGCAACTCTCTGTGCCCACTGCTCTGAGACATGGTGTTCCACTTGGCAGATCAGAGCACATAGAAATGAAAAAAAAAAAAAGAGGTTTCAGAAGAAGGACTGCAAGTGCCCTCTGGATTTTTTGCCCCAAACCAGGGTTACACCTAATCCTTCGGAATGCAAAAGAGATATAGTTGATAATAATTTTAATTTTTCTTCAAAATAAGAATTTAGAGCCTCCTCTCCTAATAATACATTCACCATTTTATATAGACATTTGCAGACAATAATAGTGTTTCTTGGTTTTTTTGCAATGCAATAGAATAATATAAAGGTTTAGCTAGGAGGAGAGTTGACTTCTCCATGTAAAAGCTGTCACAGTGAAAATAAAAATGAATCCAGCAAACAGCACAACTAAACAAACCCACACTGCCTCTGTTGCAGTGGGTTGAGCTGCTTCACTGTGATGACACTTGGGCACCAGTGCCTCTGTGCAGGCAAACTGTTGGGAGCAGCCACAACGAGCCCAGAGGATGCTCTGCTGCCATGTGCACAGCAAGGGGCTGCCAGCATTTGCCCAGAACCACCCCATTTTCCACAGCTTCTGCTGTCCACACTGTGCCCGAGAGGCTGGAGCACCAGTGCTGTCAGCTCACCACGTGTGGGGCCCAGGAGGACACGAGGCACAAAGCCACCTATAACTAAGTAAGAATGAAGATCTGCAGCTAGTGTTATTAAAGCTCCCTGCTAGCCTTGGGTAGATTTCTCTTGCAAACACAAGAAGGAAACTCCAGTTTTGTTCCCTTCCCAAATCTGTTTAGAGAACCAGTGGTGTTTCAGTGTGTAAAAAATTAACATCCTTTAAAATATTTTATATACATACACACACACACACACACACATATATATATATAATCATATAAAACTCGTTCCTTATTATTGGCATATTTCTGGAAGGCACCAGTTCACCAGTTTAGTCAAGGACTGCAGACAGCTTTGGGAACCTTGTATGAAGGGTATCATATGAGGAATTGAGTCTGACAACAAAAAAACTCAGGGGCACTGCCACGTCCAAGGCAATGAAGACACGTGTTTACAAAGTGCCATGTGCAGGTGTCCTCGAAATCCACCAGAAAGCTCCACCTCCTGTCTTTCCACCCCCCCTTGACTGGGTAGTGCAGGTCCAGCAGTGGCTTTGTTGTTACCGTGGCAGCTAAGCCCTTTCTCCTCGCTCAGGGTCTCTCCTTAGCCAGACACAACATCCAAGCTGCAAGGCCCTCTCTCTGCTGGCTCAGTGGCAGTCACCACTGGAAGCTGCCTTGGCACAGCTCCTGGCCTCACGCCGGTGACACATGTGGAGTCACATCCTTCCTGCGGCTCGTAAGCCAGCACTGCCTTCCACCCTGTGTTAACACCGCAGAGTTTCCTTCCTCCATGTGCTGAAGAGAGGAAGCACTGCCCCCAGTGCTGTTTATGAAGCGTGCACGCACGCATGGTAACCTAGAATTAGCCCACTTCTTTGCCACAACCCTCAGTGGTGTCACTTACAGGAACAGGCCTAAACTTTTCCCATTTGCAAAATGGAATTCAATTGTAGTTTCCTGTGTTATGCATCAATTTATTACACAGTAAACACTTGACTTGCAGGAAACCCAATAATAATTAAAGGTGGTCAAGTGGCCATTTCTCGGGCGTGGTGGCCCAGTAGGAGGAGGTGCTAATGGCAGAGCAGAGCTGTGGACAGCTCCACACCACCCTCTGGGCCCTCAGCCCAGCCTCCCACAGCCCTTTATTTCTCACCTCTCCAGGAGCCGTGACATACAGAGAAAGGGATGGGACGAGGCTGAGCATCCAGGATTTCACAAAAAATCTTAGTGATACCCTGCAGCTTCACCAAAAGATGCAGCTAGTGGGGTTTGGGAGAGGCCATTTTAGGGAGTGTTTCCCAGGTTCCCAAGGGAGCCAGGGCAGGTTTCGGAAGCCAGGGCAGGTTTCAATCCCCAGGGCAGTGACAGAAGGTCTGGAGGAGATTACTGAACTTTTCTGGAAAGAGGAAGGAAGGAAGGAAGGAAGGAAGGAAGGAAGGAAGGAAGGAAGGAAGGAAGGAAGGAAGGAAGGAAGGAAGGAAGGAAGGAAGGAAGGAAGGAAGGAAGGAAAGAAGTGGGAGTGCAACTTCCTACTCAGGACAGTGAGACTTGACCCCTGTTCAATTTTCCTATGATTCAAATGGTATTTCTTAAAGCAGCCCTCCTT
This sequence comes from Oxylabes madagascariensis, assembly GCA_013400675.1. NCBI lineage: Eukaryota > Metazoa > Chordata > Aves > Passeriformes > Timaliidae > Oxylabes > Oxylabes madagascariensis. The sequence continues at coordinate 26,933 of VYZR01050396.1, read as the reverse complement.
CCAATGACTTAAAAATAGCAGCTACTGAAGCAGAGGAGACTGCTGACTAATGTCGTACTAGAGGATCTATCTTTCTCTGAAGAGTAAGTTGGTACAAGTACCAGTTTTTGGATGAGCTAAGCAGGACTGCCAGGGTTAGCCTGTGACAGCTGACCTACTGTTCCTATGCAGACTATCTTCTAAAATATAGAAAACATTATTAAACTTCAATAAAGCAACTTCTGTAACAACTGTATTATGATCTACATAAATGACATTTCTAAGGGATCTACATTTTCAGTGGCAGAAATATATAGAGTTCTCAGGTGAAAAGGACACGAAAACTACAACTAGAGACCAGAGGCCTTCCTCGAATGAACTCCAACTGAACATGGGCACAGCATTTGGAAAAACACCCTGTTGTGATGTGTGCCCAGTGACCACAACCTTCGGTAAGTCATGGCAAGGAGAGGTTCCCCTGACAGTGAAAAACCTGGACTTTATTTCCAGGCTGAATTTGTTGAGATGGACCTTCCCTGCTTTTGCTGTTCCTGTGCTCTCACCTTCCAGACTGAGGAGCCCTACAATGGCATGTTCCTGGTGGGAACACCTGTGAGACAAAGCTTGATTTCAGCAGAGGCAAAGCTCCACAGTGGGCCAGAGCTTCCAGTGGATTCGTCAAGCAGACATTTCCTGTTGCACTCATCCGACCAAGCAGTGTTAGATGCACTGTATCAGTAAGCAAATATCCTCCTTCTTCACCAGGTTCCAACTTTTATATTGCCTGCAGATGTGATCAGCACAGGGGTCATGTTGATGCCCTTGAGACTATTGATTAAAGATGTGGGACCCAGGAACAGCCCCCGTAGACAGATGCAAACCGACCAGAAAAAGAGATACATACACATACATATACACACACATATAACAGCACAGACATGCAGAGCACATGCCACAGTTAAAGCAAGAGATGAGGCAAGATTCCTCCTCCTGCAGATGACCCAACTGGAAACAGGCCTGCCGGAAGAACAATTCCCTAGTTATGATTACATAGGAGCTCTGTGAGTCACTTTCCAACCCACTGAACATGCTCCACTTGGAATTATGTATCATTTTGGGTTTTTTAATCAAAACATTCTGTTTTCTCGAAGAAAATGCCTGGCTCAAAACTAAATTTAAACACACAAGTATTTTTACCTTTAAGCACCAAACATCTCAGCAAAGAAAGGGACTCCAATTACTTTGACAATGTTTGGCATTTATTAACCCCCTCTTCCTTAATTTTTAATAAATCATTCCATTCAGCTCTTCCATTACTTTGCCTGGACCCAAAAGTCATGAAAGGACACCTCATTTATACATTTTAAATATTAGTACATCACCTTTCCTCCACTTTTCTGTCATATCCCTAGTGCTCCTAGCAACACTGCAAATCAGCATCTTCAGTAATCTCTGCTGAAAAGGCTTTTGAGTGACTTTTACACAAAAAAACTGATTTGCCTGTCGTCATGCAACATTTGCATCTTCATCTAGCTTTCTCTACAGTCCTTGCCCTGAATACTGGGCTAATATCAGTGATGTAACTAGTTTTGTCTTGAAATTTATTTATTTTTTAATGCCTTCTTTTTCTATACTTGGGTCTTACAGAATCACAGAATCATTTCAGTTAGAAAAGATCCTTAAGGTCATTGAGTCCAACAGTTATCCTAACACTACGAAGTCCACCAGTAAATCATGTCCCTAAGTGCCACACCTACACTTCTTTTAAATACCTCCATTGGTGGCAACTCTACCACTTTCCTGGGCAGCCTGTTCCAGTGCTTGACAACCCTTTCTGGGAAAAAATTTTTCCTAATAGCCAATGTAAACTCCTCTGTGGCACAACTTGAGGCCATTTCCCCTTGTCCTATCTCTTGTTACTTAGGAAAAGAAACTGACCCCCACCTCACCACAACCTCCTTTCAGGTGGTTATAGAGAACAATAAGGTCTCCCTTCAACATCCTTTTCTCCAGATAAATTGAATAATAGAATTCTGGTTCAGACTATTTTCTCTCTTTTGAGTTTCCTTATTTGCCACTATGCTGCTGCAGGATGCATCTATTTGTTACATTTCAGGTGTTGCAGGAGACTCTTAGGTGCCATCCCATGCATTGGTTTCTTTGCCAAGCAGTGCCCATCCAGCACTTCAGAGATCAACAGGCAAGGGGATGTCTGCACTGGGATCTTGCCAGGAAAGGGAGAAGCTCAGCATAGAGAAAGGGTCGGGCTGAGTCAGCATCCCTCTGTGGAAAAACACTCTTCTGGTTAAAAAGAAGCAGATCTCCCTAGGGAGAGCAAATTAGAAACCCATATCTGACACTGTTTGTCTTTCTCCTGATGGATGAGCCATTTTTTCTTCTCTTTCAGAGTAATACTTGGCTGTACTTTTCTCTTAATGAGCTTCTGGACCAAAGCCCAAAATGGATCAAAGCCACTGGAGGGAGAGGCAGGGAAACACATGACCCAAACCTTTGTCTCTTTTTCTTTACAAACAGAAGTTGCACCTTTCACTATTGAGGTTAATGTCAACAAAGGCGGTTGGTGCTTTGGTTCTGGAGCAGTGGGTGACCCACCTGCCAGTTTGCCACTGATGGACATCAAGCTGGAGGCTGTCGCTGCAATCCCATGGGGAGAGCCCTCCAGAGAAGGGCAGAGAGAGGATTTTCACTGCCAATAGGCAGCACTTGCCTTTCTAAGCAAATGCATCCCTGCCTGAGCAAACACAATAGCTCCTGGGGGAAAAACAGAAGGAGGATTAATGGATGATTTTCTACTTCTTGTGTGACACAAGGGCTCTGGTCTCACGGTGGTGAGAAATTGCAGCTGTTGGGAGAGACAGGAGCAAGGCAGGGCAGGCAGGAGATCATGTCATGTCTCTCTTCTTCCTTCCCTGTGTCCCTGGAGTGTGATCAGTAAGAGTTTATGACTCTCAGCAGACAACTTTGAGATCACTGGGTGGAAAGCACCCCCAATGCCAGGAGCTGTTGCTGCTCTGACAGCCCAGTGAAGAGCCTAAAAATGGGAGAAAAACAGTCCTGCATGGTTACAGCCTTCAGGGCTTGGGTCTACTTTTGGAGCCATTTTTCCCCTTTTCTGAGAGCTTTTCCAGGAATTAGGAAATTTGCACATGCCTACAAGTGCCTGCCATAAAAGAGAGCTGAGAACAATTAGGATGCTAATGAAGGTAGGAAAGGACAGGAGAGATAAAATTCATATCACCAGCAGAAGGAGAAACAGCAATATCTGTAAAGAGCCCACATCTGACCCCTACCTCCCACCAAAAGCCTTGTGGCTACTTAAGAGTGGGGGAGCAATGTGGGCCCCCTGATGCTTGGACTGGGGACATGGCACCCCCGTTCTGCAGAGGTCAGGGAATGCCATGGGGCTCTCCAGATGAGCTGCTGGGGCTCTGCCAGGGGCCCTGAGCCAGCACATAGGGTGACAGGGGATGCCAGGGTGCTGCTGTCTGAAATGAGCAGTTGATAGGGACTGTGTGTGATGGGGAGCAATGAGCACTGTGGGGTGGGTAACAGGGCCCACAGCTGCCACATGGCCTTTGCCTGGCCTTCATTCCTAGCACAGTGGGGACCAAGCATCCTCTCACTGGATTTCAGCATTTTTTGCTTCTTGTTGATATTTCTCCTGCTCTCTGAAAGGCTACCAGGCATAGGGTGCTGATGGTGCCCCAAGCAGTGTGCTGTGGGCCATCCCACTCCCACGCTCTGTGAGGGAAGTACTGCTGATACAACTCAGGCTTTTATTTTTTATTTCCAGGAGACCTCTCTCAAGGAGTGGTTGTCCTTCCCTGGGTACATTTTGTATGCTAGGCTACAAGTGTGACTGAGCAGGAGCAGCCCGTGGCTGCTGGCAGGCCCTGGGTGCACTCCTGGCTTGTCGCAGGCTTGCAACACCTCTGCTGCACGGACCTGCTTGTGGCATATTCCAGATGGCAACTCAGGACATGGGGATTAGCTGCATGGAGCACACTCCTACAGACAGTGAAGATGCTGCCAGGCTTATTTGTTGGTGACTGTGTGCAGAACTCTGGAACACGCACGCTTTGTTCTCCCTGTTTCCTACCTTTGCAATGCCTCATCCCAGCAGAAGACGACCGTCTGCCTTGCTTGTTTTCAGCGCTCCTGTTGGAGGGGGCAGGGAGCTGCACACACTCATGTACATAATTCTCTTCCTCTTCATTTAGTTTTCCTTTTCTTAGGGCAAAATAAGAACCATTTGAGCTGAAAGCGTAGAGCTGCATCTCATTTGCAAATCTCCTCCCTCTACCCAAAAATACAGCAACGTAAGGAATTAAAAAAAAAAAAGTTAAAACTTTGCATCTGTCCTCCTCAAATATTAGCTATGTCGAGCATCTAAATAGAAAAGAAACATAATGAGGTTCCATAGGATTCAGAGTGTGAAGCACGCCCAAGAGAAACCCATGGCACACTAATGGGCATTCCCCAGAGTTTCTGACTCATGAATGTGTTTGGCACTATTTCTGCAGGGCAAGTAGCAAGAAGGGGAAGACAGCCACTAGCTGAGGTGTCTGCAAGCTGACTGCAGAAGTCAGTAATGCCAGAAGACTGGAGAGCGGCTAATGAAGCATCTCATTTCAGAAACGACAAGGGGAGACTTCAGGGAAGTGCAGTAGTGACCTATATAGAGCAGAAGGATACAATAGAAAGGCCTGGAGAGGTGAGGACAGCCAGGAGGAGGCAGAGGAATTGTCAGGGCAATGCAGGAAGGCTGTATAAAATAGGATGTAATGAAGCAAAGGAAAGTATTGTTTCTACTGTGAAATAAACGAGCAAGATGCACTGTGAGATGCGCTAATAACTGATGTTTTGATTCTTTCACATAAAAAAACCCCCCAAAATAAAATTGAATCTATGTTGGGAATTCAGGTCAATCACAATCAAATAACACAGACATTTTGTGCAATCGAAAATGTGGGGGAATTTTTTTATCAATTCAAAGAAGCAGGAAAATGACCCAGAATGTTTTGTTTGAGCCTTCAAAATTGTAAAGGAAAATTTCTAAATAAAATATTGCTGCTAATTAAAAGAATATTTGAAAGCATCTCAACAAAATACTTTTATGATTTAAAGGGCTTTTTGAGGATTCCTGCTCACAGAAAAAAATTAGTGAAATTGAGATTCAGTTACAAAATGTGCTGCTTTACCTTACTCTGCATATTCCAGAGGAGAGGGGATGAAAAGAATTAATTCAGCTGCAGCCAACAGCTGTTTCTAGAGTTGACATTACCTATTGTAGTTCCCTAAGCAAAACAAACGTATCTTGTCTCTATTGAGTTAATTATAGGGAAAAACAAAACCAAAAAAGTCACTTACTTCTCAGCAAAGACCACATCTGCATATGTGGTAGTTTCCTGATGAACACAGAAAATGGAAGGGAGATCTCGTGGCAGGCTAAGCCCTTGTTCTGTGGCAGGGACAGAAGGAGTGGCCCAGTGTCAGTGTGACCACTGTCTCAGCTTTCAGTGCTGGCTTAAGCAGATGAGCAGAATGAGGGGCAAGTCAGTTTAGGTGGGAGCAACTACTGATTCTCTTCCACTACGAAATAGCAAGTCTCAAAAAAGAAGGAGCTGCAGATGGTGAAGTCTCAAATTGCCATGGCAAGCTTTGCTGGAGATAGTGCCTCTAGCCCCCTCAGATGGAGCTGATTCACAGCAGGTCACGGCTTGCCCTGCCCGACTCCTGAGCATACTCATCTAGTCAGCACGGCTGACAGGGGTGAAAGAGAGGAGCTGCCTGAAAACCTTTGATATGGCTCTAGACTGATTTGCAAATTCAAAGCACAGGAAAGACTGAGAGCTGTTGCAATGGATTACAAATGAGCTTGGAAACACAGGCGTGAGGCACAAGGAGGGAATGTGGCTGGAGCTGAGTGGGTGAATACCCTGACGAGTTTTCCCACTGTCTCTGCCCCTTTGCCCTACCTTTCTCTTTGCCAAGCAGATTTCTCCTTCCTGAAAACCGTATTTACTTGGCATGAATGGAGCTGGGGAAGCCAGAGACTGAGAGAACTGCTGAAGGAGAGGTCTCAGCTGTTAGGAAAACCAGTAAAGGGAATCGTGGGTGGATAGGCCAGCAGCAAAAGGGAATGCAAGAAAACTATCTTTTCGCTGGTTGGGAATCTTGCAATATTGTTACAAAACACAAGAGTGTAGAGAGAAATCACTGTGAAATGTGACCCACTAGCTGTGACACTGTGCAGAAAACACAGCACGATCTTTGTTCCAGTGGCAAAATACGAAACACGTGCATGTTTGGCTTCAGACTTCATGCTGTTGTTGCCATGAATTTCTGTCCAGGCTGTCAGGACTGTAACACCTATAGACACGTTTAACATTGTGGGTCGCAAACCCAACACACAACTACAGATAGGGTCTATAGACTATAGATCTATCTACAATCTATCCCTTAAAGGCTCCAGCAGCTCTCAGGAGAGGATGCTCAGAAAAGACCAAAATGAGGTGGGGGCAGAGCGATCCCTTTGCAGCAGCAGTCTCCAGTCTTCAGTGGGGAGCAGGTTGGGACCTTTTTGAGCTTCAGGCTGATGCCAGGGTTTGGTATATGATGGGCCCTGACAGACCTACCCTTCCTGAAGTTGTCTTACCACTTCCGGAACTTTTGCCCTCCACAACTGTTCATAGCAATGTCTCATGGTTTTAATATTGGAACTCGTGTGGGGGGAAACAGATTTCATGTTGTTTGTTTTATATGGGCCAAGAGGTAACATCATTAGCTAATTTAATTGCAAGGGCTAGTGAATAATAATTTCCCACTCGCTTTCTCCAAAACACCTGTGACCATATTAAATCTGTCAACTTTACCCCAGTCGTTTCTGTTGCAAAACAGTGAAAACAGAGGCTATTAGATTCTCTGTGCAAAGAGCGCTTTCTTGTGTACCATCACCCCGGTTACCCTTGTTAGTGTGCCTCTGCATCCCATCATTCCCCTTGCCAGATTGAAGGACCACAGCTGCAAGTAGATTCTACTGCAGACAACAGCACCTATGAATTTATGCAATGGTATTGAGATGTAGTTTTAAGAGAAATAACAAGCACGACCCAAAGATCCCTTTTCATATCCTAACTCCATATTAAAATATAGCTTAGGCTGATGGCTGAAAGGCATCACTGTTGGTTGTTAAATTAGTTGCTATTTTCAGTCCACTTCAAAACTCCCATTTGTCCAGCTAAGACTGTGCCAAAGTCCTCAAAAAACCAAGAACTGAACTGGCAGGGAGAAGAAATTGTCCCTGCTATGCTAAGATTAAATCTCTGAATAAAGGAACCTTGAGGATGGGAGATGCATGCTGCATCTGCATCTGCTCTCTTTGTGGCTAATGGGACAATAGCCTCTAATTCCTACACCTTTTAAGAGGTGGCTTATCCACCAAAACCCATGTAGAGTAGAGTTGAGGTCCCTGAGTATCATACAGTTGCTCCCAGCAACCCATTTTTTTTTTTTTTAACAAAGCCATGGGCCTCTTCAAAAACTAAGTTTTTCTTTGAAAAATCAAACCATCATCTTCCTAGGTAAAAATACTAAACTCACATTTTCCTCTCAGCTTCTGTCCCAGCAGGAATAACATAATCTTCATTGGTTTGCAAATTGCAAACAACTCTCCTGCACCTACTCCAGATTCGCAGCTCTGTTTTTCATACTGAAACTCTTCTGGGGAAGGGATGGCAGGGGGGGCTTGTTTCCCTTGAAGAAAAATAAGAAAATGTTTGCATGATAAAGCTGGTGCTTGTTGCCTGGTGGTTTAAACAAAAGCACCCTACTGTGGACATTTTCTTCTGTAGTGCAGAGCAGTTTGGAAAGCTGTATAATGTGTCTTGACAGCAGTACAAATCACTAAAGGTCAAGGGCTTGGGGATTAACCACATCCCCATATAATAGGCTGATATAGAAAGGGCAGGACCATAAGGGTTCAGATTTAGAATGAAAGGTTTTGAATACAGCTGATGAAAAAGATTTGTGGAAAGGGGGGACTACTCACACCCTTCCAGCACTCAGGCATGCTAATAAGATCACAGTGCAGAGGCAAATATGGTGCTGTCCCCATTCTTTATTGATGCAGTCAACATCTGGCTACGGGCACCCCAGTTCTGAGGTATCTTTTTCCTTTCTCCTCAAATTTTCTGTAGCTGCAGGTGCCCATCAGTCCAAGCACTCTGCTCAAGATGCGTCAGCTACTGTATGTTGTTCAGGACTGCATCCATTGGAGTTTTGAATATCTCCCCAGACGAATGACCCACAA
>VYZR01050395.1:6690-26664 GCA_013400675.1 Oxylabes madagascariensis | reverse complement strand
GGTTCAGCAGCGTCCGCTAACATTGTCAAACTGCCTGTCTCAAACTGTTAAGGCTGATAAACTGCCAGTAATTATCATTTAGAAAATTAGCGGCTGCCAAAACCATCACACACATCACATGTGTTGGTTGGACTGGTTTGAAATTACTTTGCTTGAGAAAAAAAAATGAAAAAAGAATGAAAAATTCCCGAGCCTGCATCTGCTCCAAGAATAGCGTTGAGTTTTGACATATGACAGTTGGTGCTGGCAGAAGTTATTTTTGTTTTTCGGAGTAGGCTTGGGGGATACTTTCTTGGAGTGCGTCACTACTGCTATTTACCGTCCGGGTAATAGGACAATTGAGACCTCTGAATATTTGCAGCGAAGCTAAATAAATAACTGAAGTATGTGGGATCTCCCTTCCCTTCTCTTCTCTTTTCTTCCTTGCCTGTGACTCTGGACAGAGGGAATTAAAAATAACAGTTGCCAGAAGGAAAACTTTCTTATTTTGCAGTTGATTTCCAGCCACTGCAAAGAAACTGAATAATCGTGGAAGGGCTGAGCAGGGCAAAAGCTTAAAAGCAGCACTGGCTGCACACCACCATTACTTCATGTCCTCACAATCCTCCCAAACAGCCAATTTGTAAAAAACATGGCTTGAGGCAGAGCAAATGTCATTCATTTCCTCCCAAAGGAAGATGAGTGCCACCATGACCAAGAGCTAGGGACGATATGAACACAACCATATCACACAGATACTGCTGTGAAGGAAGATGAGGGTCGTGAAATGACCATGTAGAAGCTTGCACAATGTTTTTTACGCAGAGGTTTGCGATTTGGTCAGTCATCAATGAATAAGTTGGTGCAAAGTCTCTGAATCAGTGATCTGTAACTCTGAAGGACTCAGGAGTTGTCAGCACAAAACTTACACTTTAGCTTACATTTCAGTGTGTGTACCTTTCTACTTCTGTTGAGTGCAAGGCTGTAAAAATTTTGTGTGCTCTCTGCTTTTCCCTCCAGGCTGTGGTTCAAGACAGGACTTCTGGGGTGACACAGCCAACCTCTGAAGTTCCTGCTCACACATGCTCTCCTGTGTTGCTCCACCCATCACTGTTTCATAATTTAAACCAAAACATTTTGGAGTGATTGATATTAAACCCCCGTTTCTCAAAGATTCAGTGACCAGTGCAATGTAACCAAGACGAAAATCAGTTGAACTGAGGTAAATGGAGAATTGCAGCAGAACAGCCTCTGCATCTAAGGGATAGGGCCAGCTCAGGGTTTATCTTCATCAGCACTTCTGATTTGTTTTGGAAGTACACCTTTTCAGTAAGTGATGTCATGTATCAGCTTAATCGAACCCTTTGTGAAATACAGAAGAACTTTCTCTTTTCAAACAATATTTCTTGGTACTGTGAAGCAACTACTCAGAGAGTACCGAATGGGAATGGAAATGAAAGGAAAACGTATTGCATTTTATTATTTCATCTATGTGAACACTTTACTGTGTCTAATTCTGTTAATATAAAATTATAAACAAACTTAGCCTGATATAATCTAATTGTCATTATAGACACAAAATGCCATTATGTTGGGCAACAAATTGGCTTAAGATAATTCTGTCTTTACAAAATAAGATTGTAATCAACAGATTTATAGTTTATTAAAGTCTCATGATATATGTATACCCTATAGCTTTTAGAGCTTTATTTTCAGTTCAGAGTTCCCATTAGTCTAATTTAAGATTATTGGTACAATCATTTGATTTAAGATACGCCTTTTTATAAACCAACAAAGAGTGCCAGCATGAGATACTGAAAGGGAGCAGTGTGAGGGAACCATCTATGGGATGTTTTATTGCAGAGTTGTTGATGTATGAGTCTTAGTGACAAAAGTACACAGTGAGAGCCTGTCCTCTCTCTAAAGTTTGCAAAAGGTGGGGGACAGTGAGGATATGTAGGGTCCCAGCTGGGAAAAGTGAGGTTATTTTGGTATGAAATAATGCTTTTGCCAAAATATAAAAACTTTTTGCAGGTCAAAAATACCTTTTTCATTATTTTCTTCTTTTCTAAGTCAGTCTAAACTGTAATCTCTGAACACTATGGTCTAGTTTATCAGCTAGATAGCACTGATCTTGAGATATAAAAGCCCAACAACAGAACCCTTACTGACAGGGATACAGAAATCAATTGCATCTTGTTTATGTAAGTAGTTAAAAGAAATTAGGGGTTTGTCTATGTGTGCGTGTTTTAGTTTCTGATTTATTCATCTACTATTTTTGTACTTTAAAACAGTAAGTCTGCTCCATTTTGCTTTTATAATTTTTTTTCTAAAACAGATTTTTTTTTATAGAACCATAGAATGGTTTGGGTTGGAAGGGACCTTAGAGACCATTTAGTTCCAACCACCCTGTCAAGGGCAGGGACACCTTCCACAAGACCAGATTGCTCAGAGCCACATCCAACCTGACCTTCAACACTTCCTGGGATGTGGCATCCACAGCTTCTCTGGGCAACCTGTACCAGTGCCTCACCACCTCTGAGGAAAGAATTTCTTCCTTATATCTCATTTAAACCTACTCTCAGTTTGAAGCCATTCCCCCTTGTCCTATCACTGCATTCCTCTGTATAAAGTCCCTCTCCATCTCTCTTGCAGCCCCCTTTTGGTACTGGGAGGTTCTATAAGGTCTTCCTGTAGCCTTCTCTTCTCCAAGCTGAACAACCCCAGCTTTCTCAGCCTACATACATAGGAAGGGTGCTCCAGCCCTCTGATCATCTTCATTATCTCCTTTGGGCTCACTCTGAAAGGTTTGCATCCTTCCCAGAGCTGGGTGCAGCACTCCAGGTGGGGTCTCACAACAGCAAGAGCAGAGGGGCAGAATCTTCTCCCTGGCCACGCTGCTGTGGTTGCAGCCCAGGACACAGTTGGCTTTCTGGGCTGTGAGCATACAGTGCTGGGGGTCCTGTTGAGCTTCTCATCCACCAACATCCTCAGGTCCTTCTCCTCAGGACTGCTCTCGATCCATTTTCTATCAGGCCTATATTTGTGTTTGGGATTGCCCTGACCCTGATTGCACTTGGCCTTGTAGAATGTCACCAGGTTTGCACAGTCCCACCTCTCAAACCTCCTAAGGTCCCTCTGGATGACACTCCTTCCCTCCAGCATGTCGACTGCACCACACAGCCTGGTGTCAGCAGACTTGCTGAGGGTGCAGTCATGTGCCTGCAGTTTGCTCAGCTTCTTGTCTGAGCAAACTGGCAGGAAAAAATTAATTAAGCTTGCATAGTAAGCGGACTGTGGATCTGGGTCATTTGTAACAAATAGGTGAGCCTTCGTGTAATGATTTTGCTGACGTGATGAGGTGTGTATACAGGAATGTGAGTTTCTAGCTGGCTGGGTGTGTCTGATCAGAATTAAAGTATGTATCCCTTTATTTCAGAAGGTGTATGAAATGTGAGGAATATGTACATATTGCACTGGTTTGGGATGTTCTGAAGGGCTTGCTGAGGAGAGACAGTGTTCTCTTCCTCCTGCCTTATCCCTGTGCTGTTTCAAGGAACTATAATCTTTCTTAGGCATACTTGGATTAATGTTGCCTAAGAGCCTGTAATTAAAACATGCAGGGCTTGAGGAACCTGGGAAAGAGCAGTCCTCCTTGATCCTGTGTGTCCATGAACAAGGAGAGGCACAGCTCAGAGCTCTGGGCCACGGCACAGATAGCTCTCTCACTGCCACTGTACAGCTGAGGGGGCTGGGGAAGGGTGCTGTGACTGCACTGGGCTCAGGCCATCAGTCCCCTTTTGTGCCACAGCACAGGAAGACCTTATCTCCAGTATAATTGGAGCCAGCAGGGTGTATGTCAGAGAGTAGCTTCCCTTTCCCCGTGCCCCCCTTCACCCACGCTTCTAGAGTAGAGGGTTTCTCTGGCTAAAAAGCTGCATTTCATGAGGACAGGAACCAAGAGACAGTCCATTTCTATGGAGAGTTGCTATAAATAGCTTGTTCTGTTAACATAAATTCTTTCTGTGAATCCTACAAACAGGGTTTTATTCCAAGCCTACAAAATGCTTTGTATACCCTTGTTACTTTGTACATGCTGATGCTGCTGCTTCCCCCCACAAAATGAGAAGCCAGTCTGACACTTGGAGGGCAGTGCTGTTCTCTTGGTGGAGTAAAGGAGTCTGCCTTCCTAAACAGGCTTGTTACAGTTAATTTTTTACATCACTGATACCAAAAGGACCACTGGACATTTTTAAGGCAAGTAGGGAAGGACTTGCTGAAGTCCACGCACGTCGGTTTTTAAACCTTCAACTAGCTGCAATGTTTTCTGCTGCTCTGCTCTAACGCTTGCAGTGAGTCTAGGTCAGAAGCTGTAGCTGCTGCAAGCCTTGAAAGCTTTGCAGGGCTTTTAGGAAGCTTGTAATTGCTCCACTGTGAATCCTAGAGTGAGAAAGAACTTGCCCAGGAGGAAAATGTCTTCTCTTACTGCTCATGCAGTGAAAACTCTATGGACATTAATGATCCCAGCTGTAAGATATGCATCTGTCACTCTGCAGCTTTTTATTTTCTTCCTTTTACATAGTCCTGGTACTGGAAACCCTCTCTTTGGGAAAAGATTTTTCAGTTTCCATTTAAATCCATTTCTGCACTTGACTATCTGATGCTCAGTCCATGTACCTTCCTCCTCTTCACATGAAATGGAAGCCAATGAGCTGTTGAAATTTTCAGAGTTGAAAGATTTGACCCAGAGGTGTCTGTCCAGAAAAGGGAAGTGCTTTGGTGTTCAGGCAGTTGATAAAACACACATGTCTATGAGGAACCATGCTCTCTCTTACTTTTTGTCCTCTTTTTTTAAATGTGTCCATCTGCTTGTGGAGACCGCTGTTTTAACTCCCCATACACGTGTACGACAAGGTCAAATACAGATTCCTTTCTTTGATGCCCTTCCATGCATGAGGTGCTTCTACGTACTTGTAGCTCTCTGTCTGTGTGGGTGGGTGGTTTGGAAGTGCAGTAAGCAGTGGATGGGCACGTGTGTAGCATGGGGAGGGGAAGCAGACCAAATACACTGGTTGTTCTCCAAGGTGAAAATGGCAGTGCACGGTGAACGGGGCATCTTGACGTGCCAGGTAGCAATGTCAGACTGTCCAGCTGCAGTGCCAATGGCTTTGTGGGACTGTTGCGGTCCCAAATTCTATTGACAATTTGCCATTTGGTGTAAAAGTGTATGCGAGGGAAAGGAACCTGATATTTTTATCGTATACAGTTTGGGTTTAAAATATGACTATTGATTAGCTGCTGATGATGGTGTTTACTGTTGAAATCTTCACAACTGGCCCTTGCAGCAGCTCCAAGACTGTGCAAATGGTTTTTTGGAGGGGAAATTCATTAGCTGGCTTGCATATTCAAAAGAAAAAGGAAAAAAAAAGTCTCGTCTCTTTGTGGCTCTCAAGCGTGCATCCCTGTTTTCTCCATAGGATTGTTATGGATATGTACTTCCAGGGATCGTACCATCAGCCTGTACCATTCATACATTTTGTAGAGTTCATAATCAAATGCGTTCACGGCTGAAAGTGGCACACGTGCTGCTCTGAATGCTCCTTCTCAGATGTCTCCTGCTTCTGGTAACCCACATTCTGCAGCTGGAGGCTGCGCTCCAGGCACCGCATGAATGGTGCATCTTGTGTTTCAGCGAGGCGGAGTGAACTTGATTCTAGGTCAAAATCAAATGTGACATTTCCTAAATGCGCGAGTCCAAACTAGTTACAGCACTAAAATTCGGAGCCTGTCAGTACTTTCTGTGTGTTATTTCTCAGTGATTTGCAGTCTATTTTACTCGAGGTGGGAGGGACATTTAATGTGGGTTTATTATTCTGGTTACACCTGCAAAACTGAGAGTAGAAAGAAAATGAACCAGTGTCACCTTATTGCGTAGGGGTGCAAAAGACTTACCCTTACAGTACCAAAAATGCAATTCTGTTGTTCCAGGGTGAGGGTGTCCTGTTTACAAACAGTGGCCTAGATAACACCTGCCAGCGCAGCTCCTCAAATCTCCAGCGTGCTTCTCCCTGCTCCACTGTTCTTCCCCACAGTCCTCACAGGCACAGCGAGAGCAGGCAGTGACCCAGATGCGCTGCTCTGAAAGTGCCATTTGTTTCCAGCACTCAGCATGCTGGCAGATTTGACACATGGCTACACACACGTCCATCACTGGACCAAAATATGCCTCTCCTGTGCTGCAAGGGTTGTTGTATCAGATAAGCCACTGCTGACAGGGCCAGTAGCTGTTCACACATCCTCTGAGGTGTGTGGCAGTGTGTGTGCGTGGGACACCTGCCTCCAAATGCGGAAGGATTTGTTGAGCTGCATGATGCTGTCCTGGTGATAATTTTTTTTTGATTGCTTTAACTTTCCAGGGGGTTAGCAGGCAAGAATTTTGCTACTACATGCTTTGTTACCAATGCTACCAAAAGAATAAGGAGAAAGGCCTTTTTCCAGTTCTGTTCTTTGTCAGGGAGTACAGGGCTGTGTTCTTTCTCTTCTCCTATTCTGACTACAGCTTTATCTCTGATTCCTTTGCATACAGAGCTATTTAGAGTAATTATGTGTATATGTGCAAATATGTGTTTATACAAATACATATTTACACACACACATATATAGATATAATCACCAGAGTCACAGATCCGTAGATATATAAGGTTGTTAAGATTGGAACATAAAATTAGTTCTCTCTCCCCTCATCCAAGCTATAACCTCAATCAGTCTTTTTTCACTTCTTTGTGGATACCAAGCCATCAAGTCTCATTCAGGCTGACTAAACAGATATCCATTGATACCTCCCTTCCTCCCTACACCTGCAGCTCTTCGCATTATTACAGAGTGCTGTTGCCATGGACCACATCAGTGTCCCTCAGCCAGGCCAAAACCTGTCTATCTCTCAGTTCCCTCTGTCTTTACTCTGAGATCAGCAGATTCTTCTTGCATATGGTCTCTTAGTAAATGCCCTGTGCTATCCACACAACACAGTTGAAATTCACATCGAAGCACTCATTTGTTGTCTCAAATTATTGCAACGTCTTTCTCTCTGGCATCTTCAGATTATCATTCCATTTGTCCAGAACATCTTTACAAAAGGAGTATGTCCGATTTCCTCATTTGTTAGCAGTGTAACCTTCTCTACACATTCCTCCACTGATTTCATCATTCAACACAAGGTGCCTATCTTTATCACCAAAGACCCTCCCTTCCTCTCTATTTCCCATCTGTCAGCCAGCTCCAAGAGGGCATCTTTCTCCTCCAGCCTCCTGTGCTGCCTGTCTCTTCCAGCGCACATGAGTTGCTTTCTGATGTGTGTTAGAGATTTTCTGCTGACCTAACCCATCCAGGTAATGTCGGCAGGACTACTGTCTTCTTGTCCTTTAGGTCTCTCCTTTAAAATCTTCTCTTTTTGTCTGGGATGCAGGCAGTGCAGAGCAGCTCACCACCCATCTTTGGCTTTCAGAGTGCAGCACTTGCACAAGTAGTAAGCACTCATTGTAATTTTAGACCCTATTGAGATTAAGGCCTTAACCAGCATCTCCTGTCACTGCAGGCTTTTAAAAATAGGCTCAACATGCACGGTAATAGCAGCGTTGTAACCATGGCAATGCAAGGAAGGCAGGGTTTGCAGGCAGGGATCTTACCAGACCAACTGGCATGTCTGAGGGCTGGACCAGGGTGACTCAGGGAGAGGTTTCAGGTTCAGGAAGGGACTGTGAGCCTCAAAGCACATCTCTTTTTCCCCAGGTAGGTCAGGTGAAAAGAATAACATAAGTATAGTTGTTCCTGCCTTGAGCAGGGAAGCCACCTAGATTGTCACTCAAGGTCCCTTTTAATCCTGTAGCTCTGTTTTAGTAGGCAGAGCTGACTTCTCCTTGTCTGTGTGCTGTGTGTTCGAGCATATGCCGATCTTCTGCTGATAACAACAGAAGGTCCCTGAATATCAAGAAACCAGAATATCCTCATTAAGGATCTTCTTGGAGGATAGGAGAGTAATATATCGCTCTTTGAGTGGAGGCAGTCTTTGTGCAGCAATAAAACATGAATATTAAACAGGAAATCAATGACACTTCTGAAACATGTCTGAGACAGAAATCCAGATGCTGTATGGGGATATAGGCCCTTAAGCCTTATGTCTATGCTTCTCTTTTTTTTTTTTTTTGAAAGCTGCATCTGCATAGTTGGAAGTGTAAGAGGGGGGCATAGCAAGAGAAAAACCAGATTTTTAGCCTAGTTTCCTGAGGAAGTGGGGGTTAGGCTGTTAACTCAGTGTGTTTGTACACCAGTCCTCCTCTTTATAAGTTTGCAGGCTGTCTCCAGCCGGGGAGGGGCCTTCAGGGGCAGCATTTGATTTCCTGGCTCTTTCTCCAGTGCATTAGCTGCTGCGAGGAGATGGGCTGGGTGTGATGGCAGCAGGAGCAGGGTGCTGCAGACACCCCTGGAGCAGCTGAGCAGTGGCTGCAGCGGGGCTCGTGCAGTAAATGTGACTGGGTACCAGGCACCTGGGGCTATGGGAGAGCCAAGAGCACCGGGATGCAGTGTGGGAAGGACTCTCATTGTGAAGTTAGCACCACAAGTCCAGATGAGCTGGAAATTCAGTTTCATTAGTTGCACTGATCAGGCGTTTGTTTAATCTTGAAAAACAAAAGGCAAA
This sequence comes from Oxylabes madagascariensis, assembly GCA_013400675.1. Lineage (NCBI taxonomy): Eukaryota > Metazoa > Chordata > Aves > Passeriformes > Timaliidae > Oxylabes > Oxylabes madagascariensis. Next base: position 17,990 of record VYZR01050395.1, on the reverse strand, counting down.
AGAAAAAAAGTAGGGAGGTTATACTGAATAGTAATGACGTTTTAAATCCTTAGAATATTTCAGCAAAATAAATGCTTTTGTGTAGCTTCTGCATTGCAAAGAGGTTTATATTAATGTAGCACAATCCTGGAATTACATGAACCTTGTATTTTTCTGGTTCACGCTGGGACACTTGCTGTCTGAGGGAAAACCTGTTGTCTTTAAGGGCAGTGTGAAATAACAAAGACTTAATCTAGAGCTTGAGGCTGAAGCATTACATTACATCAGTGCAAAATCTTTTCATTCATAGTTTTAGTGTGTTGTCCTGAGAATTTAATTTCCTGTTTGCACTATGGGAGGGTCTTTTTTGGAAGCCACTAGAGAGCAGGGCTGGTTGTTCCAGGTGTTTTTTTGAAGGTAAATTGTCAAAATGCTGTAATTTTTTGTGCGTGGTCCTTTTATTTATTTGTGTTGTTTCCTGAATATAGAGCCCAGCAACATGAAGTCTCATCATCAAAGTAAGTAAATAAATAATCAGTGAAGTAGTATGAGGGACAGCCCTTTCCCCCCCCCCCGACCTATCCTCATTCTTGACCCATTGGTGATTTTTCCTATGTTTTGCAATGCTTCTGAGATTTAGAGGTTATATTCCCTTCTGTTTTGTCTTATGTGACAATGAAGGACCTTATTTATTTTCTTTACTTGTCTCGCTATTAAAAAAAATAAACCAGAACGTCAAGTTTTTTGTTCTTCTATTTCCAGTACTCTTGTTTATTTTGAAACTTCCAGAAAGAGATAAGAACAGCTTAGGAAAAATGCTCTCCAGAGTAATCCCTTAAAGAGCAGCAAACAAACACTGCAGTTGGTCCTAAAGGCTGTGCTTCCTTTCTGGAGAGGGAGGGAGGTGGGGAAAGAGGATGTTTTCTTTTTAGTTGTGCTCTAATCATCCGATCTGGGATTTGATAAGCTCCACAAGTCTGAAACTGCTGCCTCCTCCTGTCTTCCCCCTTCCTGCCTCTCAGAAGATTAAAGTGAACATGGCAAAAAGGAAACAGTTTATTTTCAGCTTGTTGTAGTTAATAATTAGTTTACAGTGCAGCATTCTCATTGTTTGTATTCTAATCATGTTGCTATATTCTTTTCTTGCACTGTTTACTTTTCGCATCACAGGCCTTCTTTGATACAGAAATAGGTTTACAAATAGCCCATTCTTGCAAAATTTCAGCCTCTTTTCGACATTTCTATATTGCACATCGGGAAGTATGACACGTAGGTGGAGTAGCTTCTGCAGGCTTGCCTTGCCTGCCCCCCCAGCAGACTGGGCCATGTTTTCTTTTCACTCTCTGACAATTTGGAATTACAGCAGTTGTGAAACCACAATAGGAAGCAATCAAGCCCTTAAAGTATTATATGTACAAGATAAAAGTATTATTTGGCTCACTCAAAATTAGCTAAATCTATGTGTTGACTGAACTACAAGAAGTCCTTAGTAAATACCCTCAATTTGTCCTAAGAGATACTTGTGCTGAATTCTTGTAACCTTTCAAACCTTGAAGTGAATTTGCCAGGACTTTGAGACTGTGTGTTCCCATGTGTATATTTTTAATGATTTCTTCCACAGTGGGAATGGCTGACATTATGGGTACTGTAATATTGCAATACTAGCATATATATTCTATGTATATTCTCTATGTATGTATATTCTCAGTGTATGTCATGGAAATAATGTCCTTAATTAAAACCTTGTGCACTGATCAAAGCACAAAAAATATTTACTGTATAACAAAGATTCTCTCTTAAGGGCAAGGGGAAATTGTTTATAATAACAATTGCTTATAAAAGCAAATTTTTGTATACAAAAAAACTGCATTTGCATTGCAATGTAATTGCACTTCTAAATGGCCTTTAAATGGAACATTTACTGCTTCTCCAGAAGGTTTGTAAATACACTGTTTAGCCAGTTTCTGCTAAAGGTCCTTCTGGGTCAATCCTGTATCTTCAGAAGGAAAGCATTTTCTTCTTTGAAACAAACTGGAAAATCAATTATTAAAGCAAAAGCTTCTGAAACCTTACATTATGCATGGGTTTTTTTCCCCTTGCTGTCTTTTTTAACCTTCATAATGGTGTGAGTACTTATTTCTGGCCGTAGAAGTGTTTCACTGATGCCACTGGGATACTGGGCAGGTAAGGATGAGCAGGAGAGGGATGCAGCACTGGCTCTAGCCACCATGTCCCTGCATCACTGTCTGCCTATACCTTCTCTCAGCTCCAGAGATGCCCAGCAGCATTTCTAGGAGCCAGCTCAGAGGGATAGAGAGTTCAGTCTATTTTTAAGACTATGATCTCCATTCATTTATTTTTTATAAAAATTTTTGAGGGCATAGTACTTCTCTTTTTTCTGCAAAGAGAAATGCAAATGCTGTTCCCGTAATTAATGAAGTAATTTTTCTACTATTTCGAGAACTGAAGTGTGCTGCTACAATCACATGCCCCTCATATGTAACACTCTCAGTCCGAGTGCCTCCTCAGTATTGAGCTCGCTAATAGCTTCCCGTATGGATTGCTCAGCCCCCGTGGCTGCCCACGGCCTCCTGACCCAGGGACATGCAGTTCCAGGGGGAGGCCGGGCTGTGCAGCACGTGCTGCACATCAGCTTACACAGAGCTGCACACGAGCTTCTCTGCCCAGCAGTGCGGGTGACCAGGGGTGCCACAGGGTTTGGGTTCTTCCCAGAATGCTTTCAAAAGGCAGGATTTATGAATGGGCCACGAGTGCCGTCGCTATCACCTTTCTGTCGCTATTGGCTTCACTGTGTCGCTCTCCACTTGCTCACCGTAACCACTGGCTGTCCAGCTGAGGGTTTCTTAAAGCTGTTGGCTTTTCAATCTTTTAATTCTTTGCATCTGCCTCTGCTGTGTCCCTGTACACACCCACACTCTCTGCCTGTACTGGCACTTTCCATGCAGGAGCTGCTGGTTGGATAGTGCCGTGTTTCCAGATCCCAGCTTTATGCTTTCAGCTCTGCCGTGTTACAAAACCAAGCTGATGCTTGAAAAAGGAGTTGTGAACGAAGATTTTTTTTAGTTTATCCAGCTTGAAAGTAGAGAAAGGGGAAAGACACTGATATCACCGCTACTGAGCTGGCAATATTGAGGGGCTTGAACTGCCTGGGCAAGGGGCACAGCCCAGGGTGAAGGAGAGCAGGCAGCCAGCTTTGGCAGGGCTGGGAGCCACAGGACATGGGGACCAGCTGACAGCAGCACATCTGCTAAAGGTAAGTCAACACAGCCAATGTGTGAGGAGGTGGAAGTGTTGCAGAAAAGAGGCAGTTGACCTTTTGCTCTTTAGCACAGTTTGTGGGTTTCTTTCTTTTCATAGCTCCAATTTATTAAATCAGAAAAAGTTTGAGCAAAGCCTCTGTGTTTTCCTGGTGTTTTCCTCCCACGTTTCCTGTTTCTTAAGACTTGTTGCCACTGCAGTGGTGACTTTGCATCTGAGTTCCTTCTGCTCTAAATGGAAAGGGCAGACGTGTTTTTAGACAGGAACAAGTTTAATGGTGCAAACATTCTTGTTTTGAAACTACTAAACTACTTTTGGACTCCTTTAACAGAGGGATCTAGTTATCCTTATTTACATCCTGCATGTGCAGAAGCTTTCCAGGGACTGTTTTAGAAATCCAGTGACTTTCACATGAAAAAATGCAGAGTGTCCCATAGCCACTGTCTTCTTTCCAAGTTTTGGCACTGTTGCATGGGAGGACAAACCACAAGAATAGTAGTGTCTTATTATAAATCTTCTAATGGTGTTGGTGGTTGGTGTTTTTTTCCCTTTGCTGTTGTCCAGGATTGTGTCTGGACTTGTTGCAAGAGCATATTTTGTTGGGAGCTCCTTCTTTCTGCCCTCATCTCTCTCCCCCCAGCCTATTGATGACAAGGCTTTTTCATATCATTTGCCAGCTATCTGGGACCTCACTTAGAAAAGGGGTAGTTTCAGGCTAACAGGGAGGCTTTTGTCTCTGTGTAAGAACAAGCCTATAAGCTTCCCTTAAAGTTTAAATGTTTTATTGTTGGAAAGCTTTCAGACGTTCACAGGATAAGGGCTCTTTATGTGTAATCTGGCATTGCACAGTAAAGGATTACTTTATATAAGTTAAGATGTGCAGTTCCTTTATAAACTGGCTATGTAAATTCAGCATGTAGGAGATTGTTCTTCTCCTTCTCTTCAATGTTGTTTCTAGAAAGAGTTTGTTAGTTTTGGTCAGTTGGAGGTTTGGTTGGTTGGTTGGTTGGTTTTTGGTATTAGTAGGGCTACAAATCTTTGGTGGGGGAAATAGGAGGAAAATGCTGCATGCACCCTATTAAAAACTGAACATGTATGCTTCCATAGATTTGTTCAAACAGCGGTGTCAGCAGAGTCCTGGGTGACAGAATCCTCAACCAGTCTGAAAAGGGTAATTCAAGATTGTTAGAGCAGAGTCCTAGTAACCTACTACTGAAAAGTACTTTCTGGACCAATTCATGGCCCAAAATCTATGTGGTATGATGCATTGTAACATAAGCATGACTAACACTGAAAAAGATGAAAAAGGCAGGCTATTACTCTGAAGAGACTAACCAACACTTTCTTTACAAAGTGGATCCAGCTCATTTACTGGTTACGCATTCTGATCCAGACATGTTCCTTTGTAAACTATTCAGCATGAAAAACTTAATCTTCCCAGTTTTTGCCAAGTAAGATAGCAGCCCAAGCACCAGGAATGCCTGCTTCTACTTGAGGTTTGAAAAAACAGCGGCAGAAGCATGTTGCTAATAGAAAACTGACAGATGTTTATAATTATGTAGATTTTCTTCTATGTTTGAGTACCATAAACTCAATTGCATCTACTAGCATTTGAAAAGTATGTAAGACCACTTATGCCTTCAACCAGCCACTTCTTCCAGCTGGGTGAAACTCATATGAACTGCAACATGTACCAGACCAGCATCCTCTGTGTGGCTGTTTTTATGCTTTCAGCCATGTTATTATCTGTTGTCAATGGTGGGTAAATTGTCACTGAACAGTTTTTGCTTCAATGAACAATCAGGAGTTTTGTGGATTCACAGCTAGGATTATTCACAATGCACTTGATCCAAAGATCCTTGAAGTTGTTGAGTGCTAATGGATTTGGGAGTGCAGGCTTGAGAAAAATGTACTTGCCATGTCTGTTTTCAGTGATTTCTCTTTTGCCAGTAGTAATAAACTTAATTCTGATCCCAGTATGAACTGACAAAAACACATCTGAAAGCTGATGAGGAAAGATAGAGGTTGTCTCCTGAAGCAGACAATGTCATGAAACCGAACACACAAATGATGTCTAGTTATGCTGCTTGCCACATTCTGTTTCACAAAATACTTCTTTCTTTACAGAAAGAAAGTCATTTTTCCACAAGGCTACATAAATACACTGCCGATATACATGTAACACTAGGAGGGGGACAGGGGTTTTTGGTAAAAGGTGGCAGTTTGTTGAAGCTCGTGCTGCCTACAGGAAAAGGCTGTTCCTGGCAGATAATAACTCTAATTATCCCCCAGAAGTGTTTTGCTTTTCCTTAATGCTTCAAATTATGTTGCTCTGAGATTCAGCACAACTTTTCGTGTCCGTTGGTGTGCTAAGGATTTTCTGTATCTTGCCATGTAGGAGGATATGCTTGGACAGCCTTCATTTGGATAGTGGTTGGACAAACCGTTTGTTTCCTCTTCTATTTGCTATACTAATTGTAAAAGAAATCTATATTGGTGTGCCTTGAGGCCTGCATTAGTTTATTTTGCATCTCCTATGCTGTACTCTCCAAAGTGAGCAGAGCTTTTCTGAAAAGTGCTCATCAAAATTTGGAGATATGTATCATGATCCAAAGCTTCAAGAAAAAGGAATATTTCCCCTGCATTCTTGGGTAGAATGAAAATTGTTAAGACTAAAATTGACTTCTGTACGGGCCCCCAGACTGAACACAAAGAAAGAGTGAATAATCTTTGGTTTATTCTGCAAGCTATGTCCAGCCCTCACCCTCAATTATGCAGCAAAATACTTCACTTCCCTTCTCCCTCCCTGTTCCACCTCCAAGCCTCTCTGCTCCTTTGTAGCCTGAGATAGAGCACATTTCTCACTGTCATCTAAAATCAAGCAAAAGGCTTACCCAAGCTTTCTATTTGACATTCCTACAGTTCTGAAGATCTTGCAAGGGTAGAGATGTGGCAAATTGTGTGTCTGCCTTGGATTTAATAAGACACCCCTTCCCCTAGCCCTCTTGCTAGTTTTTGTCATACATGGTCTCAGTGAAAGGCTTGGACTAGACTCCTTTGGCATTTATTGAAGCAGCTGCCTGCATTCCCATGCTGTAACATGGGAATGTTATATGTAACAAGTGGAGCTGTACTCTTGGTCCATCATTTTCATCTTTTCCTCCCTTTTACCCTAGAGTCAGCACAGGCCTTTTTCTTTTTTATTTCTTCTTCTGTTATTTATTTTATTTTTATTTTTTATTATTATTATTTTATTTTATTTTATTTCAGTCACTTTGCAAACTTGTCTGAAGAATTTCCCCAGTTAGGTTTAATCCTGGTTGCTGCACAGGCTTTTGTGCTGGGGTGAGGGAGGAAGGGGGAGAGGAAGGGAGCGCAGCCGGGGCTGCATCCAGAAGCTCCACACCAGTGCTGGGGGGAGTTCAGCCCCTTTTGGCAATGGTGCCAGCCCCTGTCTTTCAAGTATTCCTGGGAGCTGCCGCATGGAGTACAGAGTTTCCTTATTTGTCACTCCTCTGAGGAAATTTTTTAATCAGTCTCATGGTGTAGAAGAAAATAATGAGCTAATCCAGAGCTGAGGTGCCGTTTTGGACCTGGCTCATTTCTTAAGCTTCTAACTTTTCTGCATGCAGATTTTATCCAATTAGTTCGGAGGCAGAAGTAGAGTTTCTTGACTTGATGTTTTCTTTCCAGGCCAAATGCCTGGAAGCTAGGGAGGGAAATAGATGGCACTGGAATAATAACCACCTTCCCTGAGTTTGAGCAAAGCACTTAAGACCCACTTTTTTTTCAGTGTTTTCATAAACTCTGCCAAGCTGTGCAAAAGGTGATGGGAGAGGAGGGGGTGTTCATTTTTTCTCTTTATTCCTTGATATACCCACTCTTTTTCTCAATTGCTAAACAAAGAAAGCAAGAAGAGAAGATGCTTACATTTGTACTTTTCTATTAGAAAATGTCTGTTCCTAAAATCTCTCACAACTACCTCCTCTGATTTGTAATGATGCTTTTTTTCTTCTTTTCTCCCCACCCTGAACCCTCCACTCAAATGAAGTCTGAGCTTTATATCAGATGTCTTCTTGCTAATCGGGACTTAGAGCAATGTGATTCAGTTTCCATGTTTTAGAGGAATATTTATTTGGCTATCCCATAATAGAATTTTTAATTTCATAATTGTTTTTTATGTAATGATGACCAGTAAAATTTATTTGATTTAAGAAGACATTCCCCTTTTGTTTCCTGTTTATGCCTACAGCATCTTTCAGGAGAGGTGCTGGCACAAGAGTTGCTGTTTCTGCAGCTGAGGCAGGTTTTCATGATCAGTAGTGCAGGGCTCCAAGTCATCTGTGTATAGCTGTAAAGTTACTCATCCTGCAGTAATTTCACAGACACCTCTCTGGTGGAAAGTTCAGCCATGTACTTGTGGGAGAATGGGACTTAGAAGCAGTTCAAATTTAGTCTGACTTCACTAGTGTGGAGACCTGAGCACTGAAAATTGTGTTCTTCTCCATTTCCTGCACAGTTACCACTCCCAACCCTGAGCACCAGCAGAATCCTCGCCTCCTCCATCTTCTAGGAGTTTACAAACTAAACGTTTTAACATCATTGTTAGTCTGTGCTCCACGAGTTCCTCTTTCAAAGATTTTGCCTCAAGGAGAAATAAGGCTTAGCTGTCATTTGAAATTTACTCAGGGTTGGCAAAATGATGGCATTTGTCTCTTTTGCTCTCCATCTTCTTCAAATGGGCCCTAGTGTGTGTCAAGCTGGATATTGTGTTGGCTTCCTTCTTTTCTGTCTTTGTTCTCCTAGAGAATGCCAAGTAATTAATACAGTCTAAAAATGAAGTGTGGCACAACCCCTTTTTTCCCTTTGTGTAGTTTTCAAACAAGGAGGCTGTCATGAACCTACGTGCATCCAATTCCAAAACCAGTTTGTTAAAACAAAATGACTTAGAGATGCTGGGTTGACCGATTTTTTTTAGGGTTGGATCTAAAATAATTGGCACACTTGCCATGTGCTGCTGCGTGTTTCATGTTGTTGACCTTGTCTCCCTGAAGTCTGAATAGCCATCATGTCAGTGACAGTGATGTGTCTGAGCAGTCTGAGGGAGTCCTGCAATTATTTTAGTATTTTGCATAATACCAGTGGAATTCAATAATTAGTTGTGAAGGTTTGGATCCAATTACCTCCTTCCCTAAACCAGGAAAAATGGTGAAAGTTGGTCATAAATGTTAGTACATAGATAAGAAAGTGTAACATAATTTGTGGTGTTCCAGTCACTTATTATTTTTTTCCCCTTCTCTCTTATGTTACAGGGCATGTTTTCGAGCCATTTGTGAGGAAATGTGGTGAATGTAAACTTGCTCTTTTGGGGGGGGAAATTGTGGTAAGTGGTGCTGTCTTGATCAATTTTGATTTTCAATGAGAATTTCAGAAAGATTGTTTTAACTTTTTTCAGTTTGTTGTTTTTGGTTTTGTTTTTTAATTACCTCTGGACAATATATAGTTGATTATATGTATTCTTTCTCTGGTACAGAGACACACAGTACGAGAAGCATTGACAGAGAACAGCATGCTGGGCCTCAGGGCGAGGAATGTGTTTTCATTTGCTCCAGTGGCATCTGCTTATTGTGTTTGTAGCTGTTCCATTCTGCTGAAGAGTGGTTGAGCTAAAACCTGGAGTAGAAGAAATAAAAAGGCCTAATTTACAAACAAGGGGTAAAAAAAAGCACGCTAGATGTATAAAAGATCAGGAGCAACAGTAATGCAGAGGGAGCATGTATTTCCCAAAGTGTTGGGGGTATCCAGTCACTCTACAATCTTTCCATCTCTTCCCAGAATATCTGACTGACACCTTTGCCATATGGAGCGAGGATGGTTTGCCTAAGAGATAAGGAGATAGTTAATGTGTGCGATACCAGTTTTCCTATCCCTCCTTTCCATACCAGATAACAAGCTTCATTGCTTGTCTGGCTACTGTATGCAACACTTCCAGAGGCATCAGCTTCCAACAGACTTCTCTGGTCCTCAGGGCTCTGGGAATATGGCACATCATATGTCTGTGCTGCTGAGGTACACCACTCTGAAGTAGAAGGAGAGAGAGAGGAGCGGGAGGTAATTAGTGACATGTCCCAACTAGAGGGAAATAATTCAGAGAAAGCTCTTCCAACCTGCAAAAAATAAAGGCAGCAGTTCTGGAGCATTTCGTGGGCTCATCTTGTTTTTTTTCCCTCTAGGAGATCGTGAATACACACAGTTCTGGATAGTACCAATCAATCACCCTTGGGAAAAGAAACATGTCAGCAGAAGACTGTGTCCCTGCTTTCCCATGGCCAAACAGGGTATTGGGCTGGTGCTTTTTCTCCAGGCAGAATGTGCAGATTGCAGATGAAAACTGGCTTATTCTCCACTGGCAGAAAACTTGAGAGTCAGATAGCCTGCAGGGTAGAAAACTGAAAATTAAAGACTGGTTCTGTGAGAATATTTGTTCTTTTCTACCATTTAAAAACCCCCAGAGGTTGTTACATCCTATAGAAAGATCTGGATTGGCTAGCAGATGTTTAAATGTAGATCACTTACCCTTCTGCAGAACATTTACTCTTAGAGACTGGAAAAGATAGGAGAGTCAAGCCCAGAATTTCACAAAGAAACTGGCCAAACACATGAAAAGTCCTGCATAATTGTACCTGGGTAAACCCTACTGCAGCTCATTCTTTTAAATGATTTTCTCTCTTCAGATCAGCTTTCCTGACAATTGTGCATGTTATAAGTTTGCATCTATACCCCTATGGGAAATACAAACAACAATTTTTTAACTAGAATTTGGTTGTAGGGCCACAGATGAGCCACAGATCAGAGCATCAGTTCATTAGTCCATGAAATTTCGTGGCGACTTCCACAAAACTTTTTGACTTTACTACAAAAGAGGGTAGGCACTATATCTAGTTCTCTTTTTAATGGTAGTACTGATACTTTGATCCTAAAAGTTGTCTAGTGTCCTCCCTTACAGATTGGCTGAACTTTGTGTGGGTTGTGATGAAGTTCACAGGTGAAAGAGGAGAACTAGTTTTGGCAATAGCAATGCTATGTAACACCAGGGGGAAAAAAGTTTATCTGCAGACCTGGTAGTCAGATGGTTGTATTCTAATTTCCCTTCAAAGATGCTTCAGCTGAGGCCAGCCTAGTCTCCATGGCTTGACGCTGTTGGACACACAATGATGGGCACACTTCTCTGAAGGCATAAATTCTGAACTCTTTCTTTATTACAATATCTGACTCCATATTTATAGTTTCTACACAGACCAGGGATTGGAGGAGAAGGTTGACACCTCTCCCATCCCATTGGTCAAAACAACTGTCCATCAGTTGATCCTTCCTCCGAGAAAAGGAATGTAAACAAACCCCGTGTAACATAAATACTGCTTTTATTAATAACACCCGCGTGTGAGAAAGAAACCAAACTATGAAAATATTAGAATTCTGAGAACACATCAAAAAAGGCCAAAAAATCAGGGTGACAATGGCTGACCTTAATAAGAGAGCATAGTTCAAATGCAGCAAGGGGAAAGCGACAGAAGAAGCATGCTTCTTAGAATCATGAAATAATCCTGGTTGGAAAAAACTGCCACAAAACTGCCAAGAAACTTTTACAAACTGTTGTCTTGTCCAAACCCTCACTTGTAACAGGTCCTATTAGGTCAGGTTGTTCAGGGCCTTGATTTTCAAAATTCAGCTGGCTGGAATCTTTACAGCCCTTCTGGGCATCTGTTATGTCTGACCATCCTCAGAGCGAAAAAAGAACTTTCTTGTTGCTTCTCACTGTTGTTTGCTGTCCATCAGTGCGAACTCTGCATCTTCTCTGCCTGTGAGAGGGAAGTCTTGAAGAAGACCTCAAAATCAGGAAAGTTGCTTCATTTGGCTCCACGGAAATGTGGTGTCATGCAGATGCAGTAAACTTGCTAGTGGGGAAAAAAACACAAACTACAATCTGGTTTACAGAGGTTCTACTTGGGCGATGTTTCTCAACCTGTAGTTGATGTTCAGAC